>JALPQI010001862.1:0-118048 GCA_025490895.1 Thaumatotibia leucotreta
TAATTATCCAAAACAAGTACCTACACGGACTTTTTCTCTTCTATTACAGATTTATATAGAGCACGTTTTACTCTAACCAACAAGTGTCAAATTGACAGTTGTCCAAATAAAGGCGGCGACACACGGTCTCCTCAAGTCTGTACTTTTGGTATTTGAATAAACGTGAACAAAATCTACCCTCAAAATGGCCTCTTAAGCCTTGAGGATAGATCAAATAATGTAGGTAGGTTCAAGTGAGGATGATCAGTGACAGTTCCGAGTGGTTAATTTGTATTTGGTTGATAAGCCAATAAATATAACCACCCGAAAATGTACAAATTGTTTGTTTCATCATCATCATCATCATCACAGCCATAAGACCTCCACTGCTGAACATAGGCCTCCCCTCTGGACCTCCACATGTACCTACTGGTTAGATGCGACCTGTATCCAGCGTGTCCCGGCGACCTTCATAAGGTCGTCTGTCCATCTTCTGGGTGGACGTCCTACGCTGCGTTTGTTTGTTTATCTTTATTTAATTTTCTAAAACTACAGACCATATATTATTTGATGATTTATCAGGCCACTTTGCTTAACTTTTCTTAGAAAGATAATTATATTTGAAATCAAGTTTTTAATGAAGCTCAGAACTTGATTAGAAATCTCCATAATATTGCTCAGTTTCAATATTAATCAAAGCCTGCATGATGGTTACATGTATTTCCTACAATAACAACATTTTTCAATAACACGGCAAGCGTTTCTGGTTGTATTATAATCTTATCTTTGACACGGATCAAACTGGTACGGCCATGGGTAACCGGGGTAACCCTCTTGTGAATGGCAGTGTAATATTTCACGCATTCACTCTTCTTTGAGTATCGATAACTTTCTTTAGGGGCTGCCCTAGACTGAACCTTTTGAAATACCGATATATTACGGAAAGGAGAAATAACCGCATTGTAAATTATTAGAGGCATATGCCTCTGATTTGTTTAATACTAATAAATAGTTCGTTTTTAGCATTAGTATGAAGAGCGATTCTTACAAATTGTCTTAAATGTCACTTACATCACAATTAAAGCTATTAATCAATTATGAAATGGGAAGGGAATGCTAAAAAAATCCCCTCACCATCTCATAAAGCGCTCGTTTATCCTTTAATACGTGTAGGTAAAATCGCATTTTAATCACTAGTGAGTAAAGTAATGACCTTGAAACAAAGGCAGAAGTAGCGTTAGTTTGACAGATAACGAAACGTAATATGCTCATAAATGAGTCGTTCCGCATTAATCACAATACGACAAGGGATTCAAGCCTCAATTGAGTTTAGTTTAATTTAGTTTTATTTATTTCAGGAAGAAAATTCGAAATACAATGTGACGTTAGGGTATACAAATTTTCATCGTGATCGTCAAAATACAAAGCAAATGTCAAATAATTAATAAAGAAAAGAAATACATAAAATTAAACGTTATTGCAAAGTCAAAATAATAATTAACAATAATCATAATATTTTCTTCGGTTACCGCGAGGATTACTCATGAAATAAAACTATGAAAACGGATAAACTCGCGTATATTAACTAATTGTAACTTCATTCCGACGTTTCGAACACTTTACAGGGTTCGTGGTCTGCGGATGACTGACAATGGAGGAAATTTGATAGATCTACCTCCATCAAAATAAGAAAGATAAGTACAAAACTACCCACCAAAGAAAAATTACTACAGCCAATACACAATACATTTTAAGGGGGCCTGTACATACAAAATTTGCAAATTAAGCTAGTTATTCAAAAAATCAAAAATTATAAAAATATAATTCAAAAATTAAGTTAGTTGTTAAGGTAGTTCGTTAAGGAGAAGAGAAACATTCCTAGAATGTTGCGTGAGGCTATTGAGATAATGAAATATCCAAACTTTAATAGAATGGAAAGAAGCTTGTCTCTACCACCAGCTTGGGATCCAGTTGTTCATCTGATAAAGGAACAGTCTAGACATAAACCGTGAGGCTGATGTATTTGGCGGTGGTGACCATTCCCCCCTTTTTAGTACTGGCAACATTTTTTCAAAATTATTTTAAATTTTCCTTATTAATCAAAATTGTATGTTTAATGCATGATGATCTTAAGATGTACTACAAATGTTTTTTGAAAAGAGTTGTCCCGCTGAGTTTCTTGCCGGTCCCAATTTTGGGATACCTTCCTAACAATACAATCATACAAAGGAAGGAAATACTTCTCAGGCAGTGGCGTAGGGATAGAACCGGCGTAGATTATTTATTTTGTCTCTTGTCTTCATTCTGAAAATATTTGTAATGAATAACTAGCTTAATTTGCAAATTTTGTATGTACAGCCCCCCTTGAAATTTATTGTCTGTGGTTTAGTAATTTTTCTTTGGTGGGTAGTTTTGTACTTATCTTTCTTATTTTGATGGAGGTAGATCTATCAAATTTCCTCCATTGTCAGTCATCCGCAGACCACGAACCCTGTAAAGTGTTCGAAACGTCGGAATGAAGTTAAAATTAGTTAATATACGCGAGTTTATCCGTTTTCATAGTTATATTTCATAACAATAACAACGCTTCTGGCTACTAGTGAAGCAGAAATGGTTGATATTCTGGGACGGATGGAGCGCATTAGTCTGGAACTGGGTCTCAAGATTAACCACAATAAAACCAAGATTATGGTGGTGGATCGTGGAAGAAAGCTACAGCTTACAGGTGCTCTGGGGCTTGATACCGTTGATAACTTTATATATCTTGGCGCGAACATCAGCAATACTGGCTCTTGTGAGGTGGAGATCAGGAGGCGCATCGGAATGGCCAAAAGTGCAATGTCCCAGCTTCAGGGCATATGGAGGAATCGCAACGTCTCACGGAAAACCAAAATTAAGTTGGTCAACTCCCTAGTTTTCTCCATTTTCAGCTACGGGGCTGAGACTTGGACTCTTAAAAAGGCGGACCGTGACCGTATCGACGCGTTTGAGATGTGGTGCTGGAGGAAAATGCTGCAAATCCCTTGGACAGCTTTTCGCACCAACGTATCCATCTTACGCGAACTAGGTGTCAAAACCAGGCTATCAACTATCTGTCTGCGAAGAATTCTGGAGTTTTTCGGTCACATCGCCAGAAAAGAGGGGCATAATCTTGAGACTTATCGTTACTGGCAAGATTGATGGTAAACGATCAAGAGGCCGCAGCCCAATAAGATGGACAGATCAAGTCCGTTCTGCGTTGGGTACCCAGCTACACACTGCACTACACGATGCCAAGAATAGGCACAGGTGGCGGGACTCCGTAAGACAGAAGCTCATACCACGGGGGCTTCACGACCCTCAGCAATGAGGATTACGACGCAAGGAGGAGGATTTCATAACAATAATCAATTAATCAAATCAAGTCAACAAAAATAAAAATAAAATAAACAATTGAAATAACTAAGAAAAGAAATACATAAAATTAAACCGTGGGATTTGGTTGATTTGTTAAAAAATGTCGAATAAAATTAATTTATATATTTATAATGAAAATAGTAAGCTTCTCATCAATTTTCCAATATCTACTAAAGCACTTGATCCTCGTACTCGCACCTAAAAAACAAAACGTTCCAAATGTGTAAAATCTTCACTATTACAATACAAGTGAAATTTGGCTTTGTAATATAGGCCAGCCGTGATTGATAAAAATTGGTAGGCTGGTAGAATCAACGAGATCCACCACATTTCCTAAAAAGTCCCAGAAAGGTTGTACATGGAAGTTTCCTTTTTAGTTACCATATTCCTATACATTTTTCTCAGCATCATTGACTCTACCAGCCTACCAATTTTTATCTAAATCGAAGACGTGATCCAAATCTATAAACTTTTTTAGAAATGTTCATGAGGGGCACAGACGGTAGACCCGTTAAAGGTCTGCCCACTAGACCGTATCATACCGTAGCATGAACGTATCAGACAAAAAACAATTCTTTGTATTGAAAAGTATGAGACCGTGTTGGCCGGCGCCGGAACGTCCTAGTGGGCATAGTCTCATACTTTTCAATACAAATAATAGTTTTTTGTCTGATACGTTCATGCTATGGTCATGGTATGGTACGATCTAGTGGGCAGAGACCTTAAGAGTTACCCCCTTTATATCTTTACATGATTTATCACTATAACCCTCTGATGTATAATCATAGTATGTGTCTCTCCATTAGTGTG
Organism: Thaumatotibia leucotreta; assembly: GCA_025490895.1. Lineage (NCBI taxonomy): Eukaryota > Metazoa > Arthropoda > Insecta > Lepidoptera > Tortricidae > Thaumatotibia > Thaumatotibia leucotreta. The sequence continues at coordinate 4,186 of JALPQI010001862.1, forward strand.
ACACGTAATTAGGCTAAGGCTATGTGAAGGGGATGCTGCGGCTTTGGTGTTGTAGTTACCGGTAAGTGGGATAGGTGGGTAAATTCACACAGAGGGCTCTGCAAGTAAGGTTGAATTGAATATATATTATTTAACTATGCCTAAGATTTTGCGCAAGTTTAGTGATTGTTGCTTTCAGAATGATTTCCGTATATACTATGTCGGTTGAGGATCAACGGGATAATATTATTTTAATGTTAAGATGTTTTTTTTTTATTATAAAATAAAACAATTTTAGTTTAAATTGTTGATCATATGCGATGTAATCAATTGATGACATCGCATACGATAGCAGAGCGTTGTATTACAAAACTTTTACTGAATATTAACTATCGGTAAGTATCTGTTTCCAAATAACATCGTTGAGATTGCCATTGACATAATTATCCACATGTGTAAATTTGAAAATTGACAAAAGAAGATTGAACACGTGTCATTTGATGATTTTCCGGAAATTGTGCACATTTATTTACGGAATTGGCAATCTCAACGACGATATTAAATTGTGTTAATACTCGCGTGACTCAATAAAGAAAAATGGATATTGCTGAACAAATTTTACTTCATTACGAAGAGCTTTCTCAGGAGCCTTTCGCATAACTTTACAAAACACAGACTCGCGGTTATATTAGTTTTGCAATTGTGTAGCAAAAAAGTGTAGTATATGGAGAACAGAAAGTTATTCATTAAATAAGATACTTAATAGGCTGTAGTTTCTGTAAAACCTAACGGTCTATTTTTAGATATTTTATCTCTAAAAGAGAGATCGCTCTAAATTGTCTGTTACTTGTCAAATTAAATGCGAAGCCCGTGGAAAAGCGGATTAACGGTTTTTTTGTTACTATTTTGTACTGTGGCAAATTCGCCAACGTTGAAAGCTACAATTGAAAGAGATCTAGAAATAAACATTTACAATTGTTCATTTTGTTTGTCTTTTTTATGCTTGATGAAACTGATGAAGGGTTTGAGCTTTAACGTCCGTTATTTAATAATATTCGTGTTATATTTCGATATTATTGTCTGAAAATTTAATTTATTTTACGTCAATATTAATTTAAGCACGTTATCGGATTTTCATGGGGTATACTTTTCGTAACCATCCAATTTTAGGTTAAACATTTGGAATTACGATTAATGACGTCATTAACTGAGATGTCAGATAACTCGGCCTAGAGGCATTAGGTGAAGAAAATCCTGGAAATTGCGCACGGACAGGGTTGTCCCTTTTTATTGCACTGTCGCGAACATGCATATACAGTGTGTGTCTTTGATAGCGACATTGCTTTTAAGTAACGATAGATTAAAGTGTTGTTAACCATTTTAGTAAAATAATATAACGATTGCCTTTATTATTTAAGAGTAATTATTTTTTCTAAAAATCTCGAGCAGCAATGTAATGCAAACATTTATTTGGCGTTTCTGAAAGGAAAAGCTAGTTTCGTTTTCATTTTAATTCGATCAAATCATTAAAGTAACTGCGAACTGTTGCCGACGTTAACTTATTTACTGAATTATCCATTACTAGAAAATACTACAATTTAAAACATGCGAGATTTGGACTACACTAGCACAACAAATTTACATCAACAATTCTTTCTATGTCTTACTGTCTTAGCGAGCACATTTTGAATCGTATTATTCACTGAACTGATATCAAAAATCACTGCATATACATTATCACTTCTTAGAAATCACATTACCTAGTTCAAACATTTTTATTAAATTTATTAGGAAAGTCTGTTGATCAACAAACTTGATGTTATCTTGACACTTCAACTCAATCAATGTGAAGTTTTCAATCGGTACATAAACAAAACGATTATCTGATTCCGCCTTCTTAGTTAACACAAAATTACCTAGCGCTTAATCGTCTCTGTCGCACTTATAAGAAAGAATGACAAAGACGGAAAACTAAAATACGCTACTGAGCGATAGCCATTGGCAACTTGGCTAGGCACCTTGGGCTGTTAACTCCTTTTCTTATGAACAAGGGTCATGATTTTTGACGGACTTGTCATCGAAAAGTGTCACCGACATGTAGGATGTAAATAGGTAGGTAATTAATTGTAATTGTCAGGATGTCACTAAGAGCGAGATTTCAATGAAATCATATGTCAATTGTTGGGTTTAATTTATTAGTTATTGTTATTACTGATACATTGCGTGCCGAATTAATTTGTATGAATTTTTTTTTTAAATACTTTAACTAAATATGGTAATTTCAGTTCATTAAGACTTGTACTTTCACCCCTTAAAAGGAATGTCGTTATGAAAGACACACACTGTATATAAAAAACCCTACTTCCAACATTTTCCCTAATCAAAAGTCGGCCAGCATACAAAGTAAAACTACCAAATCCCAACTTTGTAGGAGTTACAGCGCACTAAAACGGTCCCAATTGTCGTAAAACAGCTCTCAAGTGGATGATAAAAATATTGAAAATTTTTGAGTTACAGCAGATTTAGTCTCGCCATTAATATAAAATTCTGAATGGCCAGACTGCATTGCGGTGCACGTTTTGAACTTTGTCTCGATTTGCATTTAAAGTACCTTTCAACGCAAGCAGTTTGCGGGTGCGGATAACGCTGGCCATCGACGTCAAGCGTATGGACGCTGATGTTTCTTATCCTTAAATGATGGGTATTCTATAAGTATGGTACACACTTAATAAGGTGCGTCGTGAATCTTCATTCGTACAGAAAAGTAAGTACGCCGTCAAATAAGGTCTAAAAATACATATCAATCTCATTCGCACAAGACGCTGACATGGTGACAGCTCGTAACTAATAGCGGAACAGGAGCAAGGCGCTCGTTGATTGGAGCATACCAATTGGCCAACGATATCTCCCTCTTTCAATTTTTTTTGTGAAAGTACATCGGGTATTACTTAATATGGCTGGCAAACGAGTAGTCTAAGAACGGCTACAACCTACGAACAAATAAAACATGGAACCCGCACGCCATATTAAATTGCCTTTCAAAAACGGTCCTGAATTTTAGTTGACAAATGTAACCCCTTCTTTAATGCATCACGGCAATGAATTTCAATGTCAACCTATAAAAAACATAAACCGCCGTTTAAAAATAGTTGTGATTGGTCCATCAAAGTTTTGATTGGCTATATTCTATAACCATTTGTCAAAGATGTTGGGCCGAAATATGCGCGGTGTTAAGAAAAGCCCTATGTCCTGCCCATCTTGGCACAATTGAACAATTGATTTTGGGGGCATTTTTGAGCTGGCGTTAGACGTCCATGTTATATATGGTCGCAGGCTACAACAAAGGAGTCACATATATTACGACTACAGGACAGGACCTCTCTGAGGCCCCGTCGTCGATATAGTAGGTATATGTTCAGCGTTTAATCACTAGTAAGAAAAAAACATACTAGGGTCAAGTGTTATTTGGATAATGCGTTTTTTGTAAGGTGGGCCGCTTCCTCAGTTGAGTTATGTTCAAAGTCTTCTGAAGAGAGCTGATCTTCTCAGTGCCGAATTGGAAGGTGAGCGTGAATTAAACTCTGATGCCTTAGCACTATCTTTCTCTTCTTGATATATTGCGAGCTCGATAACTGAAGTTATTGGTATCATAGTTATAGGCAACAACTGGAAGCAGGGACCAGGACCGTTATTTAAAGGTGCATGCAGACCAAAAGAGCATTCGCTGTTCTATCCCCCTACTCTACGAAATTCGATCGTTACACGAAACTTGATTCGCTGATTTCGTAGAGTGGGGGATAGAACAGCGAATGCTCTTTTGGTCTGCATGCACCTTTACAGAAACCTCGAAATAGCCCAATATTTTTTACTCTTTATGTACTATTCAATATTGTAGGTAATTTACAATATCATATTTTTAAATTACTCCATTAATTTAGAATTTATATACTGAAGAACGAAGAAACCGTTCTTTTTGTATGGAGAAAATACCGGTTCCGGTCCCTGACAGGAAGATAAAATGCTGAATGTGGTCGAAAAATGCGAAGAAGACCGTTGGCATGATACCGTTCATTCAAATGCGCTTAAATAAAGTCAACCAATTGCAACCTTAGGCCACTTGGGGATTGGGGACTATGTCAAAATAACACTACAATCAAATTTTAGTTACAAATATACAAATATAAATACATCTCTCACTACTTGTCATTTTGATATGGTTCTAGAGTGACTTAGGGTTCCAATATATTTTTTATGTGAAATCATTTATGTATCAACCTCAAATAGAATCAATAACAAGTCCCAAATCCACAGCGCAGGCTTCGTCAAGTGGGAACAAAAAATTAGTATACTCTTGGGTCGACTCATTCGTTTTTCGTCACGTTCCTAAATTTGTCCGATTCTGCTTTCGTCACCCATTCTACATTCGTCAAGTTAGTCTGCAGTCATTGTCGTCATTGACCATAATAAGTTGTTGACCTTTTTCTTATTTCGACTCAATCGTTTTTTGTCATTTCGTATTTGGTCATATTCTAAGTTGGTACCGACTTAAGACTATGAAAATATACGAAAAACATAGATTTTACAGCGAACATGCCGAAAGAAAATTATGACGAGTTAAGAATGAGACGGAGTAAGATAAAGACGAACAACAAATTTGACCGAAGACGAGAAAGACCATCGACGATCGTGACGAATAAAGAATGGGTGGCGAAAGCAGAATCGGACAAATTTAGGAACGTGACGAAAAACGAACGAGACGACCCAAGAGTATACCCAAAAAATTAATAATTATTATTATTCCAATTCCAATTGGGGTTCCAATTGGTTGAGTGTACATACAAAGTAAGTCTATTTCATCAACGCGTTTCGAACGCATAGCGTAATATGAATCACCCGGATATACTGCAAATACTGTCGCCACGTTATTAACGTCCTTGCCGTTTGTTCAAATTTTAAGATAACTTTAGCTATTGATTAGGATATAAGTTTTTAATTTTTCAATTCTAGCTTCACTAACCTTGTATATTATATTTATTGCATTTTATTGAAATTAGAGCCATGTACGTGACTGCTTTGTTACAGATACTGATTAATTTTAAATTCCCGCATTAATTAAGGTAGTATGTAGTTATATAATATTATTGATGTACTAGTTGTGTCATAAATGATGATTGTTCAAGGTAAAGACCTTTTTGATTTGGACAGACAAAAATCATGAGTTTTAAGTATAATAAGTATTCTAATGTAATCCACAATAAAATAATTTTCAACATTAATCACCGCCAAGAGGAAATAATAGAATAGTCACTTATAATTTCACTGTTGTACTACGATACACCAAGATATTATTACTATCAAGATTTTATCTTTTTAGTCACAGCCATAATTTATATAGATTTCTAAATGAGATTAAAAATACGTATAAATTGCAAAAAATGATAAATTGATAAATTGTAAAATATGGTCTATCACTTCTCGGCCTTGTCACCTCAGAATAGAGTCAAAAAGTGGTAGGCCAGATGTTTGGCTGATTGTAAATGATTTAATTAGTACTTACTATTATTTCTGTCATTTTTTTTTTCGTTTATCTGACCTACGTGTACCCCTGCCATTACACTGTCACAGTTGTTTCAACGATGCGCCTTTTCAAACAATTTGTATAAATTATACTTTGAAGTGCTAAAACTTTATCTGAAATTCGTTTTACCTTTTGGACAAGTTATTAAAACTTCATAAATTATATAATGTTTCGATGTCCTCGTGAAAACTCACTTAGGTTCCTTCGCTCGTCCTCGGCAACGTGGAATTTATTTGTCATATTAGTAAGTTATTAGGTTATCTGTTTTTCCTACTTTTGTAGTCTAACATCACTTTTTTGTTTGAATATCCATTTGCAAGGATGAATGGCACTTCATCGTTTATCGTGGCGAATAAAACAGCTATTACTTTCTAATGAAGTAAGTGTGATAATGACAAGTCTCGATAAACAATACCATGATTAAGGATTCTTTTATCCTTGTTGATAACATATGTTTTACAATTTTGGAGCGTATGCATGGCTCTCATATACAGACGGTAATGGTTTCGTTTTTGCCATTTTGCCTACGGGTTAATAATGCCCTAAAACTGTCCTGGCATAGTGCGACTAGTTTGCACCACGTTACGGCCGCACCGAGGTAATAAAATTGAGCGATAGAGGCAATTGTTCCACTGATACACCATAAATCCTGCTCGGTCGCTGAGCTGCGAGATTTCAGATACTCTCCAATAGTGAATTGACTATGCCTTTGTCTCGTTGACGCAGTATGTTGCACAGGCTGGCAATCTTTACATGCTAGGTGATTCTTGAGTCATGAGCAGGAGTGAACAGGTAGAAAGGAAGGTTACGCTGAGCAACATTCACTACAGAGACAACCAAAAAACGCAAAAATACTTTTATTATATTACCCAAGCAGCACCCCGTAGAATGTTAAGCTTATAAGCCATAAGATATAGAATTTCAATATCCTTTGCGATCTCGGAACATCTTCGTTGGACAGCAACTCACGGCCTTCTCGGCTGTCCCAAATCAAAACCTAGCAAGGGACATTTTTTGTCAAAATACGTTTTTTTAATGTATCTGCCCCAAATGCTGAGCTGCGTCTAATGCAAAAACACCTGTATTTCTATCTCAATTAGAATCAAAGTTACGAGACCCACCAAACCTAGCAAGGGCATTTCTTACATGCCACCAAAATATTAAAAATCCTAGTAAGTAACATTTTCAAGTCCAAAAACCTGGCAACTGCATGCTATACTAGGTTTTTGAGTTTGTAAATGGAACACACTAGGTTTTTGAATATGGAAATTGTCCCTTACTAGGTTTTTAATTTTAATGATTGCCGAAGGGTCGTACAAGGAATTCAATTATAACAATAAGTAAAACCTATCAAGTCAGTAATGAGTGAAGTTTGCGTTCTAATGGTCGCCGCTCCCGCGCTCCCTGCCTGCGGTTTTTGTCACCGCCCCGCGGATGTCGTAAGACTGAGGAAATGAATTGATATTGACCATTTATTTATCGACGATCGATGACGGGCAGCAGCGTCATCAAAGTGGCCAAAATATTAATGATTTTAACTAAAAGTGTATGTGAACTCAAGGCTTAACCCTAAATAAGGCATCAGTCACACCTAAATTTCATTGGCTTTGACACTAATTAAATGACAGAATAAGTTTCAAAATGAGGTGGTAAATATATTACCATTGCCCTATTAAGGGTTAAGGTTTTAAGTTGGTGACGAGACCAAGATTGTATTCTAAAAGTGCGCGATTATGGAATTATGCAATTATTAAGGCTTTGCTTACAATTATTTGAGTTTCTACTGACGATTGGTATAGGGCGTTTTGGTTTTTAACCGACAAAGAACCGACCAAAAAATTGTACTATTTGATAATAAACAAAATTGGATCTTCGATATTTCATAACGTCACTATCATTACGGTCGTGCATTATTTGTCGGTATTGTCCGTTGTCTCTCTATGAAAGAACCCTGGACAAATTATCAGAAGCTTCAAATTACGACGAAGGTATTGATAAAACAAATCAAATAATGTCAATACCTGTTGTTGTTGCTATTATATTGTTTTTGTCATTTCTTTCTATTTCTTTCCACAACTCGACATCAAACGTGCCTATTTTGTGTGGTCCCGACGCTGGTCCAGTACTTTTTGGGGACTTCACATACACACTGGAATTTCTTCGCAGGTGTCTGCAGGTTTCCTCACAATGTTTTCCTTCACCGTAAAGACTTGTGAATATCAAATGATATTTCGTACAATAGTTTTTGAAAAGCTTATTGATATTATATAAGATTGAATGTTTATTGCTGTTTTTTTATTTTCGCTGGTAAACCGATAGTCGCGTGTGTAGTACTGTTTATACACGTGATATTCGAATGGTATGCACAATTATTGCACATGCATACACTCGTAGCAGAAGATGATACCAACATTTTCTCCTATCATGATCGAAAGAGTTCGCGATTCTGTGTGGAAATCATATTAAAAGTTACAAAAACAAAAAACAAGTGCGAGACAACGTTAAATAAAATGACTCGTTATGGCAATGACCCTACTGGGGGAGGCCTATGTCCAGCAGTGGACATTTATCGGCTTAGAATGATGTTTTTGGGAAGTTTCAATGTGTAGTAAATGGTAATCCTAATCCGGATTTCAAAGTAAGCATTAGCTTGATTTTATACTTGACATTTTAAGAGTTTACTGCTTACAAGCAGTAAAATTTACCATTTTTGTACCACTTGCTAGGTTTCAGTTTTCTAATTGACATAACATTTCTATTATTTTTTTGTAATCAGTTGTTAGTAAGGCACATAAAAGTTCTAAAAAGATACATATATTAAGTTTCAATAGTTTGTTTTATAAAGCAAGTTATACTTCTTTATATAAGACAAAGTCTTGTGAGATAAAAGTCTCTGTTACTATTTTTTTTTAACAAAATGTTTATTTGCCTCTCCTGTAAAATTTCGCTAAATACACTTACTAGGCTTTGATCTGGGACAGCCGTTCTAGTGGCTACTCGTTACTTAAAAATCAGGTCAGGTCGTCAGCATAGTCGATGCAAATCATACAAAACTCTGTGCACCGTTTGGACAAGCGTGTTGATTCCACAAACAGTCACAGCGCAGTCAAACAGTCCATTTCCCCGTGTAGATACGGTACGTCAGGGACCTAAAAATACGTGGGAATGTGTAAAAAGGCCACATTAATTTCTCACCTTAAACGCCCTGGGGTTTTGGGTCCATTTTGTTAGCGAGCAACACCAGCAACATTTAGGTGGAATTAATGGCGGGTCCATAATCACGAGACCCGGCGGGTCAGCAGGCCGTTTCAAATTTTAATGAAAACCCACGCGTGATGGATGTTAAACAAAGCGTTGTAATTCAACGTAATTAAACGTATACTAATTTTAATGAGTTACATTTTACACTGTGGAACAGAAAAAATATCGCACCTGTGTGGTTTTAAATTTAAAATCATTAACTACTAACTAAATAAGGAAAATCACATTGATGATGCTTCCTTTTCATCATCAATGTGAGCAAAACTTGAAGAGTCAAGCAGGTACTGATAGTTTGTGGATCCCTGCTCTTAATAGCCCCAGCTAGGTATATTAAACGGTTTTTATTAACTTCACCGCGTATCAACTGTCGTCGATGCTTCAAATCTTGTGATCGATTTTTCGACCACTTCTACTGCACCGAAATCAATAAAATTTGGAATTCTTATCAAGTCCCCATGACAATGCAATATTATAATATTTGTATCCTTGTATCCTCAAAGCCTGATGCTGCAGACGTACTGCTTACCTTAACCGAGAGTGTTAGACACGTGAAAATGAAAGTATAGCATGTTTGGCATAATCAAATACTAACAGCCTAATCTTGACTTCCAACTCCTCACTCCTGATGCTGCAGTACTGCCTACAATAACCGCAAGGATTATCTTTTATCGATATCTTGATTTTAAAGAAGTTCTTTTGATATGAAGTAAAAACATGCGAATTTAATACTAATGTCCAACTCCTCAAATCTGATACTCCAGTGTTGCTGCCTGCCATAACCGCTAGGTTTAGCAATATGTAGATTTTGAAGTACTGCTTTAGACATTTGGCAGAAAGATACGGATTTAATTATCATCATCATCATCATATCAGCCGAAAGGCGTTCACTGGTGAATATAGGCCACCCACAAAGATTACCACAAGAACCGGCCCTGTGCCACCCGCATCCAGCGACCTTCACCAGGTCATGAGTCCACCTTGTGGGGGGCCTACCCACGCTGCGCCTTCCGGTACGTTACCGCCACTCGAGAACCTTACCGCCCCAACGGCCGTCGGTTCCACGCGCGACAAGCCCCACCCACATCAGTTTAGCGGTATAAAGAGCTATATCGGTCACTTTGGTTCTGCTGGTCTCATTTCTAATTCGATCTCGCAGAGCGACTCTTAGCATAGGCCTCTCCATTGCCCTTTGGGTAACTTGGAGCCTTCTTATGAGGTCCATTATAAGCGACCGCGGTTTAGTACCGTATGTCATTACTGCAGCCCGCCGGCTGATAGACTCATAGGGTCACGACTGCGTGAGTGATTCGCGTAGGGAGAGCCGTGTGACAGCGTGAGTGGTTCGCGTAGGGCGGGCCGTCAGGCCTGCGGCCCTCCAGCTGATAGAGTGACAGCGTGAGTGATTCGCGTAGGGTGATCCGTCGGGCCTACGGCCCTCCAGCTGATAGAGTAATAGCGTTAGTGGATCGCGTAGGGAGAGCCGTCGGGCCTGCGGCCCTCCAACTGATAGAGTGACAGCGTGAGTGAATCGCGTAGGGTGAGCCGTCGGGCCTGCGGCCCTCCAGCTGATAGAGTGACAGCGTGAGTGAATCGCGTAGGGCGAGCCGTCGGGCCTGCGGCCCTCCAGCTGATAGAGTGACAGCGTGAGTGAATCGCGTAGGGCGAGCCGTCGGGCCTGCGGCCCTCCAGCTGATAGACTGACAGCGTGAGTGGATCGTGTAGGGCGAGCCGTCGGGCCTGCGGCCCTCCAGCTGATAGAGTAATAGCGTGAGTGGATCGCGAAGGGAGAGCCGTCGGGCCTGCGGCCCTCCAACTGATAGAGTGACAGCGAGAGTGGATCGCGTAAGAAGAGCTGTCGGGCCTGCGGCCCTCCAACTGATAGAGTGACAGCGTGAGTGAATCGCGTAGGGCGAGCCGTCGGGCCTGCGGCCCTCCAGCTGATAGAGTAACAACGTGAGTGGTTCGCGTAGGGCGGGCCTTCGGGCCTGCGGCCCTCCAGCTGATAGAGTGACAGCGTGAGAGATTCGCGTAGAGCGAGCCATCGGGCCTGCAGCCATCCAGCTGATAGAGTGACAGAGTGAGCCCACTCACTCTGTCACTGATGCAAACCGATTTTAATGCAAACCGATCGCGCTATACCCGCGAAGTGTCAAAAAATAACTACAACGTTCGAAAGCGACGGTATGAAGGCGGTAAATGTTTTTCGTGCGGTCAATCTGGTCATGTTCAGGCTACTTGTGCAAAAAAACCTAAAATTGAACGTCCGGATACACCTCAACCATCCGCGCCGAACAATAAGCCTACCATTGATAGACCTAAAGCTGGACAGTGTTCTTTTTGCAAGAAGTCTGGACATACGGTTGACACGTGCTTCGCTAAAATTAGATCAGAATCCCGTAATAAAAACAATGTAAATTTTTTCCAAGAGATTAAATCGAATCCGGAAGAAGATATTGTCGTTGCCGTGATACTAGGCGTGCCAGTAGATGTTCTTATAGACAGTGGTTCGTCAGCTTCACTCGTTTCGTCGTCTTTAGTTAAGCGTCTCGGTTGCCCTCAGAAAGCCGCCTATCGAATACTGAAAGGATTAGGGGTGCAAGAAGTAGAGTCCACCCACTGCATAAATGTGCCTTTGGAGTTTCACAATCTTACATTAGAAATAGAATTATCTGTGGTAGCTCCAGAGCACATGAGTGCACCCGTTCTAATAGGTACTGACGTTTTGAATCGTCCCGGTATTACCTATATTCGTACTCGTGAACGACAAACCATCATCTGGGATGATCCAAAACGTGATAACGTGATGACTGTTAACTCTGTTAACTCTGAAGAAAATGCTTCCCTAAACACTACTCTGACCGGTGAAAACTTGATTAAACTGTCGAACGTAATTCAGGAATATTCAGACCATTTCATAACCGGTACAGCAAATTCTACAGTTAACACTGGAAGCATGTTCATCAAAGTGAACAGTCAAACGCCTGTAAAATATCGACCTTACCGGCTGTCGCAAGCCGAAACGTTGCGTGTACGCGAGATCGTTGAGGATTTGAAGGATAAAGGCATCATTCGTGAGTCTGAGTCAGAATTTTCGAGCCCGATCCTTTTAGTGAAGAAAAAAGATGGCTCAGACCGAATGTGCGTTGACTATAGAAAACTCAATGAGATTACGGTTAAAGATCGGTTCCCTCTTCCACGCATAGACGATTGTATGGATCGATTAGGTCAACATCAATACTTTACGAGCCTAGACATGGCGACGGGGTTCCACCAGATTCCGATGGATGATGACTCAATTAAATACACAGGATTCGTTACCCCAGAGGGCCATTTCAAATATTTTAAAATGCCCTATGGTTTGGCGAATTCACCGGTAGTCTACCAGCGTATCATTTCAAATACATTGCGTAAATTCATTGAATCTGGTAAAGTGTTGGTTTACATAGACGATGTCCTCATAATGAGCCACACCGTCGATGAAGGCCTCGATCTCTTGCGTGACGTACTTCCGACATTGACTAAAGCAGGGTTTTCAATCAACCTTAAGAAGTGTTCATTCTTGTCCACTAAAATAGAGTATTTGGGTCGTACAATTAGCAAGGGTCAGGTTCAGCCGAGCGTAAATAAAGTCAAAGCCCTACGCGATGCTCCTGTGCCCAGTAACGTAAAACAGGTTCGCCAGTTCTTAGGTTTGGCAGGATATTTCCGCCGGTATATTGCGGGATTTGCCGCAAAAACGTCGTGCATAGCACGTCTCACCAAGAAAGGCGTACCTTTTCATTGGGGACAGGAGCAAGAGGCCGCAAGAAAAAATCTTATAGACCACTTAACGAAGGAACCTGTTCTTGCTGTTTACGATCCCAAATTACCGATTGAGGTTCACACGGACGCAAGCTCCATCGGTTACGGTGCAGTCCTTCTGCAGATTCATGAATCGGGTCACAAGCGCGTGGTGGGATATTTTAGTAAACGGACACAAGGTGCTGAACCAAGATATCACTCCTACGAACTGGAGACCCTTGCGGTAGTTAGAGCCCTGGAGCACTTTAGACACTATCTGGTAGGCGTACCTTTCACGGTGGTCACAGACTGTAATGCCCTTAAACTTACCCAGAAGAAAAAAGACTTGATGCCTAGAGTAGCCAGATGGTGGATATATCTTCAGGATTTTAACTTTTCTCTCGAGTACCGCAAGGGTACATCACTGTCCCATGCTGACTACCTGAGCCGCAACCCTGTCAACGTGGTTAGAATCGAAAAGCCCCGAAATTGGGCTCAAATTGCGCAGGCGGCCGATGAAGAAACACGATCGCTTATTGATAAACTTAATGACGGACAACTAGATTCAAATCAATACATGACAAAAAATGATCTCCTGTACTATAAATACACCTCAACCAATGAGCCATCGCGTTTCCTTTGTTACATACCTAAGGGGCACCGCCTAAGTTTACTCCGCGTCTTTCATGACGAACACAATCACCAAGGTGTCGATAAGACTATGGACCTGATATTGAGGCACTTCTGGTTTCCAGGCTTAAAAGCTTTTATTCAAAAATATATCGCACATTGCATAGTATGCATCTCCCAAAAAAAGATTACCTCGTGCACCACATCAGCCCATACATTCTTGGGAAAAGCCAGACTGCCCGTTCGTAACAATTCATGCCGATGCATTGGGACCCCTTCCGGATTCTAACGGCCACAAATTTGTTTTGATTATTGTGGACGCTTTCTCAAAATTTTGCCTGTTGTATCCCATGATTAGGCAGGATGCCACTGAATTGATCTCTCACTTCACAAATGCGACGTCACTATTTGGTGCCCCAAAATTAATAGTAGCTGATCGGGGTCGTATGTTTCAAAGTAACGATTTCATGAAATGGGCTTCAGAATTGGGTAGCGATGTCCATTTCATAACTCCAGGAATGCATCAGTCCAATGGACAGGCAGAGCGGTATTGTCGCACCGTTTTGAATATGGTCAGAGTACAAAGTAACTATCGCCAGGAAGAATGGTCTAAAATACTTTGGAAGTTACAACTTGTGTTGAATGTGTCTAAACATAAAACCACACAGCTATCGCCCCTGAACTTGCTTATTGGCACTGACGCAGTCACTCCCCTTGTTCGTAATTTGATCCGCGATGTAGCCATCGAGGGTTCTCACCCCAACCGCGAAGCTATTCGCGAGACGAACAGAAGACGAACATCTTTAAGACTACGACGTAATCAGAATCATCAAGATGTAACAGTTAATCGTAACCGACGACCATCTCGCACCTTTGATATAAATTGTTTGGTTTTTGTTATAAAACAGGCGCAAGCTACTGGAAAGCTCGACTCCGGTATGCGGGGCCCCTACAGAGTCGTCAAGGCGCTGCCCCATGGAAGATACGAGCTGCAGCTGGTTGCTGGCTCCTATGGCAAGACCACACACGCCGCGGCCGAGTACATGGTGCTCTGGCAGGGCGAATGGACTCCAGATGCCTGTGCTGCATTTTTCGAGAGTAAGCATGAAGGGGTTTTTATTTGTTACGACAAATCGTGAGCAGACCTCACACCCCTTTGCAAGCAGACCTTGCGTGAGCAGACCTCACACCCCTTTGCAAGCAGACCTTGCGTGAGCAGACCTCACACCCCTTTGCAAGCAGACCTTGCGTGAGCAGACCTCACACCTCTTTGCAAGCAGACCTTGCGTGAGCAGACCTCACACCTAATTTTTTACTATGAAAGTGAACAGAATCCCTGAAAAGTCCACTTTTTTTCCGAACTCTGTTCACTTCATGACATTTTTGATTCTAAATCACTTACGTTTTGTTTCTTAATCAGGTGCGGACGATGAGAACTGCGAGTCCATCTCAGCAGACCAGGCTGAGAATAAAGAGTAGAAGAATTCGCCCTTCGGGTGCTGCCACGTGCTGGGAACGAGGACGTTCCCCAATCAGGAGAGGCCGTATTGACGAGAAGTTGGCAACGAGGCACCCTCGCCACGCGGCTTACTCATAACTTCGGATCGGTCTAGCCATTTTCGATGGGACAGCGCCGAGCGAACTCACTTTTGGCTCAGGGCGCGTGCGAGACGGTTGTGGTTAGGGATCGCGTTACTAGGTTTTAAGTGCTATTTTTGTAAAATTTGCCAATAAATGTAAACTTTGTTGATTGTTCTAGTTGTTTTGTTGTGATTTTCCTTATAGTACAGTATCGAAAATTATCTTAACAATTGCACTAAAAACTTGAAAATAAAATAAGTAAAAAAAGTTTTAAGTTAAACGGTTTTTATTGCACCAAAAACTAGAAAATAAAAATTTACTGTATCTAACCGTAGATGCTACTTTATGTAGATTACTCACGTGAAACTATTATCACTGTAGTCTTCCCAAGTCGGATGCTGAAAGCTACGTTTAGCCTCTATGTCAGTGGATTAAGCGTTACCTAATCGGAAACTTTTACCAAACTAAAATAAAAACGTGGGGCGTTATTATAAAGAAACGTACAAGTTCAAAATATGTAGGTATTTGTAGCTTTAATTTTGCAATTAATCATCCATCTGTTCCATCACTTCTACAGAGTTAAATAGCTTTTATCAAGGCCAGGACCAAATTTATTACACTATTCCTGTCTTGATTTCTATGTGTGTTCTTAAATAACTATAGTGACTTAATCAGAATAGCGTACGCCCCACGTTTTTATTTTAGTTTGGTAAAAGTTTCCGATTAGGTGACGCTTAATCCACTGACATAGAGGCTAAACGTAGCTTTCAGCATCCGACTTGGGAAGACTACACTGATAATAGTTTCACGTGAGTAATCTACATAAAGTAGCATCTACGGTTAGATACAGTAAATTTTTATTTTCTAGTTTTTGGTGCAATAAAAACCGTTTAACTTAAAACTTTTTTTACTTATTTTATTTTATTATTCAGAATATCTGAAGTCAATCCGGCAATTCCAAGTCTATGGTCATTGCGACAACGGCTCTCTCAGGCATGCCTCTTAAACCCCACTCAAAACCTTCAGGAATTTTTCGTATCCTCGATAAGAACTGGAATGTAATAACCATTGGTTTCTGCGAGCGATCGTTTGAAGTGATCGAATAAGGGCGGGTTAGCATTCAGTACAAGATATTCCTATCGTGATTAGTCTAAATGTCGTCGTATTAAAGTAAGAATCAGATGTAAGAATCAGTAAGAATTTTCCCTGAAATTGGTTTGCTAATTAGTGTTTTATGCCAAAGACATAGAAAACTGTTTGCTAAAACATGTTTTATCGAAATAGTTGGTTCTGCCTCTAAACGGGCGATGTGGGAGTGCCATTTTGGTTCTCGCCCGCAACGAGGAGTCTGGAAAAGATTGTATTTGTGATCGCGCAAATGCACAATATACTCATGATCATGGCCTCTTCATCTGACAGCGGCTGATTTAATGACAGTGATTTCAAGGACTCGTAAAGTATATTAAATACAATGCCTAAGATACAATGTGGCCAACTTGCTATTAGCTGATGGCACTGGAAGCGCATTAATAATGTGATTAATCGTCTAGAAGTAGATTGCACTAACCACCTCGCACCGTTAAAATGTTTGTATAATCTGCTTTTTCATAGTAATTTGCTAAGTGAGATTTGATGAGCCTTTCATTTACGTATATGTATGATGTAAGTATGAAGTTATTTACTTCTACTACTGACTCATATATTATTGATCCCTTTTTATCATGCTACTAAATAACAACCTAGGCCACGGAAAATATATCATCTATGTAAATCAAAGCAATCATATTAATAATAATAAAAAAAAAAAAAAAAAATAATAATAAAAAAAAAAAATATCGTTGGTAAGTTTAGTAGGTAAATTTGTTTGAATGTCAGTTTTCTTTGATTTGAACCCCTCTTTGGGTGAAGGCCTCCTCCAACTGCTTCCATAGTTTTCTGTCCCTAGCTTGGGACAGCCAGCTTTTGTCGGCAAATTTTATCAGTTCATCCGCCCAGCGTTGCATTGGCCTGCCAGTCCGTCTCTTCCCCGATGGTCCTTTCCATTTGGTAGATTCAATAGTCCATCTTTCATCAGACAAGCGTGCTACATGACCGGCCCACCGCCATTTTAAACTTAGTGCATGATTGAGGGCATCGATGACTTTAGTCTTTTGTCGGATTTTTACACTTCTTACTTTGTCGATTTTTCTGATCTTCAAGATACTTCTTTCCATCGCTTTTTGGGTTGTAGTTATTCTATGTTTCACCTTTTCTGTGTACACCCACGTTTGGCAGCTGTATAGCAGGCATGGTAGTATACAGGTGTCCAAGACCATTTTCTTCATGTTTATACTGTAGTTGCCTTTGAGGATTTCTTTCAACGCCCAGAATTTTCTCCATGCGGCATTTATTCTCCTTGTCACTTCGTCTTCATTGCTTGTTTTTTCAAATGATACTTGTTTTCCTAGGTAGATGTATTTTGTCACATAGTCTATATTTCTTCCTTTTACAGAGATGGGTCTTTTGCAGTAGTTCGTCATGACTTTGGTTTTTAATGCATTCATTTCTAGGCCTACTTTTGAGCTTTCTCGATCTAGGGATTCCAACATTTCAGCTAAATCTTTTGGCGTTTCGGCGAGTATGACGATGTCGTCTGCGAACCTGAGGTGGTTTAAGTAACGATCTCCAATTCTGATGCCTTTGTTGTTCCAGTTGACCTTGCGGAAAACATTTTCTAGGACAGCAATGAAAAGTTTTGGTGACATCGGGTCACCTTGTCTTACTCCCCTTTGTATTTTTATTGGTGGTCCTCTTGTTTCGAGCTTTACTTTACTGGTGCTGTTACTGTATATATATTTTAAGATGTTGATGTACTTCTGATTGATTCTGAATTCGGTTAGGGCGTCCCATAGAGGTATAGCTTATACTGTCAAAAGCTTTACTATAGTCTATAAATGCCACATACAAAGGTCTATTAAACTCGTTATATTTTTCAAATATTTGTTGTATTGTTTGTATGTGGTCAATTGTGCAATAGCCTGAGCGGAAGCCAGCTTGCTCGATTGGTTGCGCAGTGTCAATTCCATGGGATATTCTTTTTAAAACCACTGTAGCAAAGAGTTTGTAGGTGCTCGCTAGTAGGCTGATAGGCCTATAATTTCCTATGTCCAGTGGATTACCTTTTTAACCGACTTCAAAAAGGAGGAGGTTTACAATTCGTCGAAATCTTTTTTTTTTTTTTTATGTATGTTCCCCGATTACTCGAAGACGCGTGGACCGATTTCAAAACTTCTTTTTTTGTTTGAAAGGGTATACCTTCTAGTTGGTCCCATTGTCACCGAATTCAGATCTGATGATGGGATCCTGGAGAAATTGAGGGAACTCTTCAAATGTTGTAGGCACACATGACATTTTTCATTTATTTTCGAAGACTAATCAAGTATTTGCGTCTAGTCATGAACGTTTTAAGTTGGTGATCTGATGATGGAAGGTACAACTCCTTAGTAATTAGGAGTTGGGGGATAATTCTTTAAGTATAACATATTTCGTGTATTTTGGAAGCTATTTGAGTATTTGCCTTTAGGTGGTCATCCTTTCATGTTGGTGAGCTGATGATGAAAGGTACAACTTTTTTTTTTTTTTTTTTTTTTTTTTTTTTTTTTTTTTTTTTTTTTTTTTTTTTTTTTTCAATAAAATGTTGCGGGTAGCGGGCGGACGAGCGTACATCTCTCTTTAATACGTACAGAAATTAAATTCGAAAATGTCACCGAACGACAGTGAACAATTTAAAAAAATACTCATCAGTGTCCTTAAACCTAAGTAAGTAAGTAAACTTCCGACCACGCCGGCAACAAGCAATGCATCTACCCCGACTAGCCGTCCCTCTCCGACGCGCCAACAAGGTCGTGTACAGCGGCCGTCGGCTGCGCTAACGAAAGAGAGACTCGCTGCTCTGGCAAAGTTACCATTGCGCTCGAAAAAAACTAACCTACCGGCCATAAACGAACCCGCGGTACCGGCACAAAAAATCAACGCTGAAGTGATTACGAGCACAAACCGAGGCGCAAATGTTTTAAAAAATGACGACGAGTATCAGGATTTAGCAGATGATTTAATTAGACCTAAGTTACCGCCCAATAAAGACGATAAAGAAGTCGACCAGGACTGGCAAACTGCCCAAAGCCGCCATCAACGCCGCAAGCAGCTTAAATCCTCTGTTTTAATAAAAGGGACAGCCAATAACACGTCCATAGAAGGAATCCAGATGCACAAATATCTCCACGGTTGTTTTTTCAGGAAAGAAACAACGACTGATAGTTTAATAAGCCATTTAAATAATATTCAAAACGGATTCCAATACACGGTCGAAAAGATAACTTCTAAGCGAGACGACTATAACTCATTCAAGATTGGAATCCCTACCACTGTATACGACAATTTTCTCTCACCTACAGCCTGGCCGGTTAACACTTGCATATCCGAATGGCGGCCCTTTCTCAGACCACGGGAGACACGGTCTCCCGGCTACACGAACAGACAGGATGATATACAGGTCGAGAAATAAACGGTTAAATGACCTGAATAGGTTAACCAACGAAACGAAAAAATTTAACGACGGAACCCCAATAAAATCCCACTTGATAAGCATCCTGCACCAAAACATAAATAGACTCTCCAATAAAACGTATAAAATTGAAGCCGAACTCCAACTACGCGATCGGATTGACGTACTATGCCTGACAGAACACTGGTTACAAACAAACCAAATTACGTCCACGAACATCCTAAACTACCATCTGCGTGCTCACTGCTGCCGATCATCCAAGGCGGGCGGAGGAAGCTGTATATATGTGAGACCGGACATTCCCTGCATAGAACGGAAGGAAATAACGAACCTGTCAGTTGAGTCTCAGTTTGAGGTATGCGCTATCGAATGTATAGAGATAAATTTAATAATAGTTTGCATATACAGACCCCCAAGTGGTGATATATCGCTGTACCTGAATATTTTATATAAATTATTAAATTTAAGTATAATAAGAAATTCTAATGTAATAATTGTTGGTGACATTAATATTGACCTTCTGACTAAATGTAATCATACCAAAGATCTATCTTACACACTGAAACAATTTGGCTTCAGACAACTTGTGAATGAACCCACTAGAATAACCGATAGTAGTAAGACTTGTATTGATCATGCCTATTCAAATGTAATAAAAACAGATGTGAAATCGATTTCCTGTTATGAAATGCACCTGTCCGACCACCTATGTATAAATCTTGTTGTTGACATTCATAACAAGTCCCTAACACAAAATACCCATATTCTTAAAAGGACCTTTACTATAGATCGTAAACATAATTTTTGTCAATGCTTAGATCGATACCAATGGGATGAAATACTCAAAAAAACAACATGTCCTAGTAAATGTATGGAACTGGTTATGAATGTCATCAAGCATTATTTTGACACATACTTTCCCTTCAAAAAACTATTAGTTAAAACCAATTGTAGTAAGTGGGTCACCAGTCCGGTAAAAAAATTACGTAAAAATATAATGAACATTAAACGCAATTTAGCTAGTCACTCCGACGGTGTTGAGTCTCGCAACGATCTTCAAACGCTAGAATCTGAATACTGTACGAAATTAAGTCGAGTACGTAGTAAATTTATCAATAATTGCATATCTAACGGTGCGGAGAACATGAGCAAGAGCATATGGCGCGTTATCTCTGCTGAGACATGCAAAAATAATAAGGGCAACGCTATCGATGTATTCGTTAGTAAGTCGTCGGGAGACTGCGCGGGCGCACGCGCGGCCGCCGCCGCCGCGCACCTAAACCGGTATTACATCGATACGAACGTTATTAACACCACTCCATGCGCTCAGACCGCGTTAGCTTATCTCGCACAGTACCTCCCGACTACATGTCCGCACTTTAAATTTCAACCATTTAGCCTCGCTGAGATGATAGTTGCATGCAAAAAAATTAAACGCAAAGAATCCTGGGACATTAATGACATGTCGACCCGTATTATAGATTACTTGCCTCCAAATGTTATATCACTGCTCCTTATGCTATTTAACAAATGTGTACAGTTCGGGATCTATCCAGATGCACTCAAACAAATAAAAATTCAACCTATTTATAAAGGAAAAGGCGAAATGCATCTACCTAACAATTACCGACCAATATCGCTTATACCGGTAATCTCGAAAATTTTCGAAGGATTAATGAGTGATAGAATAATAAAACACGTCACAACGAATAAACTATTAAACTCACAACAATATGCGTACCAGACCCGTCGGTCGACTGCGGACGCCGCGCGCGACGTCGTGACGCGGGTGGTGGCGCACCTCGAGGGCGGGCGACAGGTCGCTGCCATCTTCTGCGACTTGTCGCGCGCCTTCGAAATGATTGACCACGCACTACTCCTTGCCAAACTGTCTGCCTATGGTTTTACAGATAATTTTTATAGCACTATCGCCTCTTTTCTGAGCGACCGCAGACAAAGCACTTACGTCCTTGGTGCTAAGTCTGACCTGGAACAAATAGGAAGCTGTGCGGTACCCCAGGGTTCAGTAATGGGAAATTACCTTTTTTTACTACTAGTAAATGATATTACAACTGCCTGCGGCGAGTCTGAATACATTATGTATGCAGATGACACTTGCCTTATAGTAAACGCCAGTAATATAGCCGAACTAAAATTTAAACTGAGCCGTGTAATGCAGCGAATATCTAAATGGTTTTCAGCCAACGGAATGCTGTTAAACGCTGATAAAACGAATATTATACATTTTAAATTGAGAAAAAACAACACTCCACTAAATATCGTTGCTAACAATAGCCCTGTGCCGCAGGTAGATGAAACTAGGTACCTGGGTTTCGTGATCGACTCCGGGCTGACGTGGTCGGCGCACTGTGACTACGCTTGTGACAGGCTGGCCTCGGCGTGTTACGCTCTCTCAAGACTGGCACCAACCTTAACGAGTGAGAACCTAAAAAAAGCCTACTTTGGCTATTTCCACTCCATACTCATACAAGGTGTCGATCTTTGGGCGATGTCAGCTAGCCGAGACAGACTGTTTAAGCTGCAAAAAAGAGCACTTCGCATCATTGACCGAAAACCCGCCGATCACCCAGCTCAGGACCTATTTAGGAAGCACAGCATTTTGACCCTGCCCTGTGTTTACATATTAACGGCGTGTAAATATGTCCGAAGTAGCCTACATAAATATAAAACTTTCGGCGACGTAAACCAAAGACAATCGCGCCGACAGCACCTCCTACTTCCTCCGCGCCGCCGACTAGCGAAGGCCCGCGCGATGCTAGACGTCGTCGGAGTCAACTTATACAACCGTGTTCCCGCCCCAATAAAAGATGCACCGTCTGATACTATCTTTGAAAAAAAGCTTAAGAATCTGCTCGTTGACCTAGCCTGCTACAATGTAAATGATTTTTTAAAACGGGACTGTTGACCTCTCTCTAATTATCATTATAATCATAATATATTATATGTCATAATATGCTTTAACAAATGATTCTCAACCTTGTAATAATAGACATACAGCCAATATTTAGATTTAACATAATATAAATTTATCAAACATATTGCTAGAGTTAGTAATAATAACTAGTTTTTGTAATACTTGTACTACCACATAAATATTATAATATAAAATTACTTATACATGTCACAATACGTATATGAAATAGAATGTTAGAATTGTAGTAATGACTTGTAAAAAACCATGTTTTTTATCAATAAAGTATCTGTATCTGTATCTGTATCTGTAACTCCTTAGAGATTAGGAGTTGGGGGACAATTCTTTAAATATAACATATTTCATGTATTTTGGAAGCTATTCGAGTATTTGCGTTTAGATGATCATCCTTTCATGTCGGTGAGCTGATGATGGAAGGTACAACTCCTTAGAGATTAGGAGTTGGGGGATAATTCTTTAAATATAACATAGTTCATGTATTTTGGAAGCTATTTGAATATTTGCCTTTAGGTGGCCATAGTCTTATGTTGGTGAGCTGATGACGAAAGGTATAACTCCTTAACGATTAGGAGTTGGAGGATAATTCTTTGAATATAACAACTGTCATACATTTTCGAGATCTATTCAAGTGTTTGCTTAGTAGTTATGACATGTTGGTTAGCGGTTAGTGATTCTTTAAATAAAATAGATTCAGATTTTCTGGCCTATTATAGTGAAGTACATTCTAATTATAAATATTTAGAGCACACTAAATAACGATTTTACAATACTAAAAAGCAAAAAATAAAATATTTTAAAATAAAAAATTAAACCGCCTTCAAAAATTAACCCAAACTAAAAAGTAAAAAATAATTTTAGTTCCTACTTCTTAGGATTTCCTACCCAAACCTTTAAACCTTTTACCCTATTCATTGAAATAAAATATTATGGCTAGGTATCCTACAGATTTCTTAGAAGTCGGTGCCAAGCCAAATATGTTCACTTCGCGAGTATATGATTGTATTCGATAGAGCTTTGTAACTTACTGTCACTCCGGTTATGCTTTCATCAAAATGACTGAGGTAGATCATTCTGTTGATAAAAACATAATCGGCGGCACTTGGCACCGACTCCTAAGAAATCTGTAGGATACCTAGCCATAATATTTTATTTCAATGAATAGGGTATAAGGTTTAAAGGTTTGGGTAGGAAATCCTAAGAAGTAGGAACTAAAATTATTTTTTACTTTTTAGTTTGGGTTAATTTTTGAAGGCGGTTTAATTTTTATTTTAAAATATTTTATTTGAATAGTAAGATTATATCAGAGGTACACCATTGATCTGGTACAGTTTCTTGATCTAGTATCATACTGAACAGTTCTGTCAGATGGTATGCTAGAACTGTTGCACCCATTTTTAAGGCTTCGTTGCTGATTCCATCTGGGCCTGGACTCTTGTCATTTTTTAATTCTCAATCTTTATCTCGCTGAATACCTCCTTTACAGTTAACGGCTCGACAGGGCTTCTTGCCAAATCAGCATTTTTTTCTTGGGTTGTGCTTGTAGCATCACTTTTTGTATATAGCTCCTTGTAGAAGTTAGTTGCATGATCCAAGATATTCTTCCTTGTCAATGATTTTTTAGAGTTATTTTGTAATTTTTGAATCCAAGTTTTATGTGTGTTCAGCTCTTTAAACGCTCTTTTTGTGCTTCTATACCTGTTTAGGTTTGTTGTTATTACTTCCTGCCTATGATGACTGTAGTCCTTTCTTATTGACTTTTTTGTTTCTTTGTATAATTTGCTTAGTTCCTTTTTAGTATTTGCATCCTTGTTTCTCATGTGTGAGAGTTCTGTCCGTCTTTTTATAAGTTCTTCTGTTTGTTTACTAAATATTTTGTGAGTTTTCTTTTGTGATGCGATGCTAGCTTTTAGGCTCTCTATTATAGAATTTTCTATGAAGTTGTAGTAATCTTGTGGTCTTGTATATTTCATTCTTTGGCTGCTGACCAGTGTTTTTAATTCTGTTACATATGTTTCAATTTCTGTTTCTGTCTTGGGGATGGCGGGGAGAGGTTTGAAACTGTTTCTGTTTTGGGAGTGTCAGTTGTATTGTTGCTCTTAGAGGTCTGTGGTCCGAAGGAAATGTTATATTATTGAGAACTTCTATGTTTCTAACTATATAAGAGTTGTTTGTAAGAATAAAGTCTATTTCATTCTTAATTCTGTTATTTGGCGATATCCATGTCCACCTGCGGGTTGCCCTTTTCCTAAAATAGGTATTCATAATTGCTAGTTTGTTTTCCATAGCATATTCTATTAGGCGCTCCCCTCGTTGGTTTCGTTCACCAATACCAAATTTGCCCATTATTAGTTGTTCATCTGCTCTGGGACAGCCTATTTTGGCATTAAAGTCTCCCATAATCAACACAGATCCATCTGTTAGTGAGTAAGCTTTGTCAATATTACTGTAGAATCTGTTGATTTCCTCTTCTGACGAAATTTCAGTGGGTGCATAAACTTGAATCAGTGTAATGTTGAATTTTTCCCATGTTAGTTGAAGTAGTGCTACTCGTTCTGATATGCCTTGGAACCTCACAATGTTTTGTTTATGCTTTTTGTTAATAATGAAGCCAACTCCACGTAATCTTTTGGTCTCTCCGTTGTAGCATAGAATGTGGTCATGGTATTCCTCGATGTCACATCCAAGCTTTCTGACTTCTGAAATACCCACTACATCCCAGTTTTATGTTTTTGAGGCAGTGGGAAAGTTCCAGATGTCTTTCTGTTGAGGCTAGTGATCTCACATTATATGTCAGAATTTTAATTGTTTGATGTATTTTCTTTTTGTTGATTATTTGTTCTATATCTGATTTTGATTTTCCTATATCTATTTTTTTCTTTGGTTGGAGGGTTGTGGTCGAACTTCCCACGATGACCAGTCGGGTTGGGAATGGGTTATTTTTTTCAGTTGTTGGATTATTTCTTGTTGTAGTATTGTTTCGTTTTTGATTCTGGTTGATAGTTGTCGGTTTCAGTTTTTTGGGATGTCTGATGTGGATGTTGTTCTAGGGCGCACCAAATAATTTAGCATATTAGCTGTATTCGAGTATGTGTTGGTAACAGCAGCTGGCTTGGGATTTAAGGTACTTTCAGCATCTTTAGTATCAAGTTTCTTTTGAATTGGTGACTTGGGCGACCCTGTCTTCTCTCGTTTCCGTTTTTCGCGAGTGTTATCGTTAGGTTTTTTTACAATTAGCTTATCATATCTTAAGAAAGCATTGTTTCCCTTGTTTCTTTCCTCTTCTACCCTAGGCTGTAGTTGTATCCTTACTTCTAGTACATCTTTAGGGTAGTCTTCCTTTACGTGAATCCCGGGTGGGAGAGAGGACTTATTTCTCAAAACAAGATGTGTTTTCCATAGTGTTGTAAGGATACTATAATGGGCGGTTATTGTTTGTAGGCTTTCCAATAATGTTCACTGCACTTATTTCATTACTCTCTATGTATACCCCAGTTTTTTCTATTATTTCTTTTACACAATCCACAAGTTCGCACTCCTTTTTCTCTTCCACGTTTACTCCGAAAAATATTAGGTTTTTTTGGCGCCTTTCTCGTTCCAAATAGCTTAGTTTTTGTTCCAATTTAGTTACTTGTGTTTTGAGGTTCTTATTTTCTTCAGTTAAATATTTAAGTTTCTCATTAATTATTTCAGTAACATTTTGTGTAACCGATTCTGTTATTGCTTTCGTTTGGTCGTTTAGTTTTTTCTCCAATTTTTGCCACAACATTTCCCAGTTTCCCTCCATATTTTTCACTATAAATGACACCTTTGCACTGTCAACTGTCACTTGTAAACGGACGAGCCGCGTTTAATAGACTATTTCGGTGGCGTGGTTTTGAGGTTATGTTTAATCAACACTTGTTTGATGGCGTTTAACACCGAAAAAGTTAAGATTCGCTTGGATTTCAACTTATGTCAATCACTTGATAAATGTTTCGGGTTTTAGTTGCAAACACGCACTGGATTTCCACTATTACCACTGATTTCAATAAATATTTCGGGATCGTTGTTAACTGCGTTTGTATACTTTCTTTATTAATAATAACACTCATAAATGTATTACATACTACATTACCTACACATGTAAGACGACGTAAACTTTTCATGCAAAAATTTGACCAATGAGATCCATAATACGGGATAGTCATGATGGTATACCGACAGAATTTACCCATGCATTTTTGATGTCAAAAGAACAAAACAATGTAAAAAAAAACTAAAACTAAAAATAGGAAGAATTATTACAATAAATAAAGCGTATCTGATAATTTATTACAGCATATTGTTTGAAATGCAAATACCTTCCATTTATTTCAAATACGAACAATGTCCTCGCGGAGATTTTTTGTTATATCGAGTGTGCTGTACCAATCAATTGGTTTTGCGTCATGCTCAGGTTTCTGACCTTTACTGGCTATAGGTACTTAAGTATTTAATATGATCAATAAAGTATCAATACTGGAATATAGACATTCATGAAAGGTATACTGCGGCGCTACCGCGAACTTCGAAGTCCGCAAATTTCGAGGAGTTCATTGTTTCTGTTATTCAACGAAGACGTCATTAGAGTGATAGAGATAAATACACGAATAAGGAAAACGGAATCTCTTAGTACGTAGGTAAATAATGTCATGACGTTGTGCAGTATTGTGCACAATTTATTCCAACTACTTACCTTTGGCCTAAAATTTGTGAAATTGAGAGAGAATCGATCGACGTTGACGCTTTGCAATAACTACGTATACGTACGTACACATTGAATAGTCAGGGCCAGCTCCATTGTGCACAGTGTGACCGGATATTTAAGACTAAATTCGGTTTCGCGAGCCATATACGTGCTCATCAGAGGA
Source organism: Thaumatotibia leucotreta (assembly GCA_025490895.1). Lineage (NCBI taxonomy): Eukaryota > Metazoa > Arthropoda > Insecta > Lepidoptera > Tortricidae > Thaumatotibia > Thaumatotibia leucotreta. Next base: position 31,380 of record JALPQI010001862.1, read on the forward strand.
AGTTGTAGGGGTCGCCGTCGTCGGTCACGACGAGGAGGACTATATATATGTATACGTACGTGTACTCGTATGTAGTGACATTTTAAGGATTTCTTGGAAAGCTTTCGAACTCCACCCTGCCTTTAGTAAAGTTAAAAATTGCTCTTGTCCCTCCTTCTACTTAGCGATAGCAATTTCCCCAAAATGTCTAATCAATTAGCGCGATTTGCTTTCACAACACGAATATCCTATTACTGTTGCGTGTTATGTAAACTAACTTACCTAGTTCACCTCTCATCCGTTCCTCGGGATGATAGTTAGCAACAGCGTAAAATACAAGTAATGTTCACGCTGCGATAGGACGTGCTCAATAGAAATTGGAATTGTTTCCCTCAGCGTCAATGGACGCAAGTTGCGTGTTCCCAACGACAGTGAAACACGGAGAGTCCATGGGTAAACCAAAAAAATATAATCTCAGGATCCAGATTTGCCTTCCATAGGTTTCTTTAAATTTTCCTGTGGTGTTGCTCAGTTTTTCTTTGGTACGACATATATTATTTTGTCTTTCAGATGTTAGGTACCTACTTATCTAATACCACAAGCTTCATGTTATTTTGGTATGTAGTTACCATGGTGTAACTAATATGAGCTTTATCGCCAATAGTTGGCAACACGGTTACCAATGGGGATGTACAGTCGACGTCAAAGATATTATTACGTTTTAAGTGCCAAAAATATCTTTACACGACTCTATTGTCTTGACATTAAGGTTATGTAAATATATTTTTGGCACCTAAACCGTAATCATATCTTTGACGTCGACTGTACCATTTAGGGAATTCTTGGATATCGCTTTAATAGAATCGGTATAAAATATCTGCTAGCTCTGAACTGGGCAGCGATTGGAATACAATGCCAGAACGGAATTGGTTCGAATTAAAATGTTTCCAATGCACATTGAACGCGTTATTCCGGTTAACGATTGGTTTTTTTATTGCGCTACAGGGCGTGGAATTTCAGTTATTGCGCGAAAATGGATACCTGGTTACCGTAAAGTTAATCCTTTTATTTTATGAAATTTTCTCTACTTATACGAAACTGAATCAGTCATCACATTACGCGTTACGTTTATTTACATGCTCATAGGTTTCTATATTTTGGACTGTTTGAAAAATTATCATGATAATAATTATGTTAATGACATTAGATGTAAAATTATACCTGCATTCGTATTCAATCAGTGATTTTCATCTTCAATCAATGATTTATGCTTAGGCTTAGCCTTTGTAGACTATAAGGAAGCCTTGGATTCGGAGGGAATATGGGCGGCGCTTGAGTCTCTTCAGCAATGCTATATTGACTATCGGTACGTCAAGTTGTTGAAGCGTTTGTATATTAGTACTTAATGCCACAATGTCAGTCCAAGTACCAAGCAAATCACGAGGGCGATTACGTTGCGAAAAGGCGTAAGGAACTGGAATGTCTTGTCTCCAAAACTTTTACTGCCGCAATGAAAGACGCCTTCAAGCTTTTGAAATGGCAAGTATTTGGCATCAACATGAACGGCGAATACATCACTCACCTTCGGTTTGCCTACGATATCGTAGTCATGGCAAAGTCGACGGAGGAACTCAGCATGATGATCAATGATCTTAGCCGATCTTTTCCAACGAGTGGGCTTAAAACCGAACATGGAGAAGACGAAACTTATGTCAAATGCCAATGTTGTGCCCGCCCCAGTATCTGTTGAAATTTTGGTACTTACTGGAAATTGTTGACTCGGACAAGTTAACCTAGGACAAGTATTTTATTATTAAAGGCAAATAAATTCATTGTTTTATATATATATCATTTATATAAGGTCCTAATTTATTAGTTGCAGATATTTTAACACATGACACTTTACATTAAAATAATTAACTTTAAATATAAATTAAGAAATCTTTTCATGTAATTTTTTTGATTTAATTTTCCTAACAAAAAAATAATTATAATTTTGCCAAAAAAAAATCATCATGTGCATTATCACATGTCACAATAGCACTGTCTGTTATGTCATCAAACGACACAATCCAACGGAAAATAACATGACATTGACAATTAAGTATTTAATTTATCGACGTAAAGTGGCCAGTTCCAGTTGAGTGGTACGTAAAAGAGGTACTAGAATCTGTTCAATGAGTTTTCATTTAATAATCACATCAACAGGGTGTTTTTACGTAGCAAATTTATTTTGCCGTTTTCTCCAAAAAAACATCGTAAAAGCTATAATGTTTCACGGTTTAATATACTCCAGAGACCGAGTACTATCAGCTGTAAAAATAATATATCTGCATCTAATAAATTAGGACCTTATATCGACGGCCCCTACGTAAGTTGTCGTAACTTGAAATTTGGGATTTTTTTTTATTTCATAAAACATTATATATTTTATGAATGTATCGGTTCCACGAAGAAAAAAATAATAAATCCTATTACAAATAGGTTTTTGAAACCGGAAAACTGTCGTAACTTAAAATAGCACCGTCGTATACTGTAGTAAGTGTACTTAAGACAGTTAATACGGGGCGGTCACCCGCGCTCACGCAGCGTAAGTGCCAGTTACGATCTTATACGCGGTGGAGCAGAGGTTTTTCGTGAATGATCAATTTTTACCAAAAACTAACAACTAAATGAGAAAAAATGGATAAACGATACATTTTATTCGATAAGAGTAAGACACTGTATCGGGAACAAACTCAAACTAACTGCAAGATCAAAATTAATTTTCTAGACGGCCGTAGGTCAGTTAAAACAAAAGGTCCGAGATGAAATAAAAGACGCTTGCGAAATAAAAATGATTTAAAACTACTAAGCAAAGTTGGCATTTGTTCGATTTCACTCATAAATCATGTGCGAATTTATTAGTATGGATTTTGACAAATTTTTAATAATACCGGTGAATACTGTAGTATGTTATCACTTACCACAACTTACTTCGGAGTTCAAGATCGGTGTTTTGTCTTAAGTTTAACTTACTACTATTTACGTTGGATTTTATTTATTTTTTTGTGTTGTATGTGTACTTGAGACATTTTTCGTCGAAAATTGTTTTGAAATTTCTATTGTAAGTGATATTTAAGACAGTATGCGCCGGATCAAATACGGAGTTACTACAATTTACAATTATAATGTTGGCGTATTTCAATAATTTCTGCTCATTATATAGATTCGCCACTTTCTTTTGAACCAAACGATAAAGAAATGCAGAATTCATTGTAATAAAACGGCATTTTAAACCCAAGACAAAATTTTCATTTACGAGTATTTAGTCATCAGTCATCAGTGAAATCATCGTCTGATCTGAAGAATGCCGATTTGACTGTTGACTGGATGAAACCGCCAACAGCTGCAGTATCTAATCGTGAAAGCGATATGACTGTTCTTTAAGATTTAATGACATTGAAAAATACTTCATATTGATCTCATAATATGATGTAGTTGAAGCTGAAGGCATTTTTGTTACCTGATTTTTTATGTCCTTGCACTGTGAGAGAAGTCATTAATCTGCCATGTAATCATAATTTCAAAATAATGTTGTTTATGCTGAATGACAGACTGTTTATGCACAAAATTATAATTAAACGGTTAAACTCATGTCCCTATATTCGGTAAATGGTGGTCTTGCACCGGCACTGATCTCATGTCCGTGGCGGGTTTGTGTCACCGAACACTACGTAACAGATTATAAGCACACGAAGTCACTGTGTGCACAAAACTATCATATTCAGAGATTACCGGCTTCGATGCTGTTGGCTTAGTCCAGCCCCCATCCCGATTAAAATTAATCTTAGTCGCTCTGTATATCTTTCGTGGCAGGTAGCATCTTTACCGTACCAGCATCCTCGCTTTATCAAAGCGTTTAGGATATGCAATGTGCCTGTATCGTATGCGTCCACCATAGCCGAGTTGTCTATCTCCCTGCCCTTGATACTCCATATCTGCTCCGAGACTTGTAGACTCATTACGTCGTTCCTTACCGAAGTCATACGGTATCTGATAAACACCCGAGCTGCCAAGTGAATTCCCGTCCTTTGGAGAGCGTAAGAAGTACTCATATTGATATGAGGACGCAGAATGGTCTTAATGCTAAACCTCCGGCGTAATAGGCGTCCAATTTCGTTTGTCAATCCTTTCATATGAGGCAAGAATGCTGGTGTCCTCTCTACTGTGTGATGATGTCGAAACGTCCCTGAGCTCCTTGTACGCTTTGTGTCCAACCGTATCTGTTCCTCTCCAAGCTCTCCAACGTCTCGTCTCGTCTAACATGTTGCAACATCATGAATAGTTCAGATAACAGGAGGTAATATGAGATACCTGTGTCCAACAGTGGACTGAAGTAGGCGAATGATGTGATATGAATAAACGATATAAACTCATTTCGCATGTATTATGAATCACAGAACCGCGAGAATAGGTTTGCGAGATAATGGTATAAACCAATTAGCAGGTAACTTTTCTACAGACTTTTTGTAACAGACGATCATTCTGACCTAGCATTACTAACCAATCAAGAAAACGAAGTGTCCCATCCACCTTTCTCTTGAATGTGAAATTTATTCTGGGATGCATCTCATTAAGATTGGTTAGTAACACATCAACAACTCTATCAGGAATTACCGCAAAAACGTCATCCACATTTCGTAACCAGCATCTCGGCCTATTCGGACAACTCTCGAATGCGCTCTGCTCAAATGTATCCATCAAAATGTTGACCAGTACCAGAACTACATTATAAGAGAACTCTTTGCTTCAATCTGCAAATAATACTCCCATTGTCAAACGAAATAGCAACTATTCAGGAAATGTTCGATGAATTTCATGTGCACAGTTGGTAACTCGTTATGAGCTACAATGCCTTTAATTATTATTTTTCAAACTTGCAATGAAATGTTGGCATTACGTACGTCAAATTAAAGCAGGAAGTACCATCTCGCTGGTTCGATGATTGAATTTGATATGTAAAGGCATTTCATAAACTACTTACTTAGTCTTAGGACTGCAAAGTACCGGAAGGAACTTGCTTTAAAAAGTTAAATACCGAAAGTAACTCGTTAAGTGTCAGAACATCTTGGTATTTCACCGTTAAAAAAAGAACTAATGTCAATATCACCGGGTAAAATATTTTCACAAATAGTTTTAAAAAAATTGACGTATAAGTTTGTATGTGTGTAACATTTTGTTTCCCGTCCTCTATAGTAATGTACTATTATAGTTTCTAGTACTCGCTACATCAAACCCAACTACATAATTTACTCTTCATTCACCACGACATTTTTGAGAATCTGTACAAAAATACTGTACCTGATCTATTTTTCATAATAAAACATACAAAAAACTATTCACCTGCTTAATTTTCTGAAAATATTCCATCAGGCTTTCATAAAAATACTATTAAATCTTTTGTTAAATGGCAAAATATAGTAACTAACACAAAGTTTTTATAATGTTTCCGCAAAATAATGTAGTAAATAACAGATACCACAAAACTTACACGCATAATTCCGATGTATCTTGTAGTATGTGTAACTTACGATCAATGACCATTTATGACCCCCAGCGTAAAGTGACGTTAGTAATACATACCACAATTTTTAGATTCTCTTCTCCGTCATATACCTACTGTCGTAAGTGCAATTCCAGCTAAAGTATGAAATATATCAGAAAACGAATTATATCACTATAAAGACAGTATCATTGTTAATGTTTATGCTAATTTTCAAAGCAATCCATTGAACTATGTGACCACCATACACATTTCAAACTTTAAAGTGCTCTCCTGTAAACTTGCCATTTTTAACTTACGACAACTTACGTAGGGGCCGTCGATATATTCAGACAACAAAGATCCATTATAATGTTAGTTACCTTAATTACTATTACTTAAAAAACTATGTTAGTAAACATACACAGCAACGGACATGGTATTTTTAATTAAGTGTTGCATTATTGAGCACTCACTCCTTAAGGCTACAGTCCTTAGGAGGCTGTTGGAGCTGCCCCGTATTCTGCTTAAAAGCGATGACATATTTTTCTGCAGAACGGCACCAAAACTGTCCACTCGCGCTTCAGCAAACATGCTGGACGCGCTGCAGAAACGTGGCAGACCCAACAGCACCCTAAAGGCATTATTGTATTGGACCCGCAGAGAGCCGAGCGATCGCTGCGAACAGTTTTGATGTTGATTTCCATAATATCTAAGACGCTATTAACTTGTTTCATTTCATCAGACAATTCCAGTAACTCCAGAATAGTTGGAGGTGGAGTGAAATAGTTACCAGGCCAATAACAGTGAGAGTAAGAAATTGTGTGGCTAGCGCTAACTGTAGGTTTATGACGGTCTCGTGTTTAATAGTTTGTCGTTGTTGCCATCACGATCTAACAAGTATGCGAGTGCTAAAGTGACGCGTAGTACCTACGATAAATTATGAACGCCAGTGGCCTATCCCACAAAACTTTACAAGCGTACAATTCTACAAAATTGTATAAATACCATACAAAAAAAATCTATTTTGTAGAATCGTATGCTTGTAAAGTTTTGTGGTATTGGCCCCTCGTCGGCATTTAGGTAGCTTGCTTGAAATAAGTTCATCACAGGCGTAATTTTGCAATCCGTAAAAAATATATTGCAGTAAATTAGGCATCTGCAGAGCGTAACAAACGTAGTGGTTATCCGTTTAAAACATTCAGTATGATATATTATTGAGATTTTTTTTTGTTCTTTAATGAACAAGCCATACATAATCGTTTCTTTTGTAGGTATCGCGATGAAAGTCATAACTTATTACATCTGTTGTCTTTAACCATTTATTTCCCTTAACCCAAAAATAAGATTACACTGTCTCACTGGCAAGACCGACTATAGGTACTGTCTCTGAACGTATTGCGAAAACACAAATCAAAATACTGTCTCTGTTTAATTAATCGAGTTAGACGGTGACAAGTCTCTATCTTACCCGTAAGATACTCTCGCTTTACTATTACGTCAAGGGCGCTGAAAAAAGAGTAAATAAACATAAACGTAAGTAAGTACACACGTACCTACTTGTATGTCAATATCGTGACATGGAAAATCCTCGTTTACCACCATAGCCCTTCAATTTTATTCAAAATATTACATCAATACTTCAACCGGCAACAGAATAAGCAATACCAATTAATTCCGCATTCGTACAATGAACCGTTCAGAGAGGCTTCTGCGATAGAAGTTCCTTTTCGTTTACAAACGGCATGCCCGAGGGGATTCATTTCGACACAGCTTTTGGCAATCGAGCTACGTTCACAACGAGCCAATTTCACACAACAATACATGGCCCACGTTGTCAAAGCCTCTCCTAGAATCACCTTGGGACGAGATTGCTTCTGTACTTTGCATTACTGATAAGTGCTTTACATAATCGTTGTATACATGTGGTGTTTTGAGTGTAAGTGAATCATGGGTGGTAATGTACGACGCGTATAATAAACCTTGGTGATGGTACACGTTGTATACCTAAATAATTGTGTAAGTACAGTATGCAGGTAATATTACATCTCAGCCGTCACCAAAACATGACGAAATCTGCCTATGCTTTGTCTTACCGCTTATAGGTATAGTGCAATAGGTACTGCGTAAGGCTACCTTGTTTCTGTACCTAATTAAAGCATCAAAAATAAATAAATAATATGTCATTATGATTACATCAAAAAGTGAGATTGTTGTCAGAATTCGCGGCCTTCTCGCAATTAACATAATGAAGTTATCCGCGTAATTAAATTGAAAGTATTTTTCTTTCTTTAAATGAATTCTATCATCAAAATAACATAAGAACGATACCTAGACATAAAAATAGGAATCATATTAATTACATAGGTACCGACACTCAACCAATTGAAACCTTAGGCCACTCCAAAACCTTGTCAAAATGACAAGTAGTAAGAAATCACTTACAAGCTGGGGCCTATTTCTGGAAAGCTTATAACTTGTAATGCAAGCGGAAGTCCTTATCTAATTAATAGTGTTAAAAAGAGAGTTCCACTTGTATTACAAGTTAAAAACGGGCCATCTATAGCGTCAATCAGCCATGGTTCCTGAGTGACCTAGAATTGCAATTAGTTGACTGTACATTAGGTACCTATTTCCGTATGTCACGAGGAAATCTAAATCGTGTTAGTGACAAGAAAGGCGGGTAGGCGAGTAAATTAAATTTCGAGAACTTCGATTTCACGGTGATATTCACATAACGAGTAGCTAGTACTCCGAATTTAATTATATACCCTCTGTTTCGTCAAATTACCCGAACGAATGAAATCTTTTGTGAAATAAGGCGTAATATTTAGTTAGGTATTGCGAGCCAATTTTCCTGTGTGCTCAGTAGAAACGTGTCAAAATATCCTTACAATATATAAGAAATATAACAAATTGATAATATTAGCTTTGCTGACGGTAAGTAACATTTGGGGTGCAAAATAAGATACAATAGGAGTGGTTAATAAAAATAAAATAAATATCATGGAGCAATCTTACACAAATGGACTTACTCCCACATTAAGCTCATTAAGGCTAAAGTTGTTTAAATATATACTTAAATACAGAGAAAATAACCATGATCAAGAAACACAAATTGTGACAACGCGGAAATAAATGCCCTCACTGGGATTTGAATCCAGAACCTCCATTCAACACATCCTCGGCAATCATTCACGCAAATTAAAAAATCGCTCAATTGCAATCGGAAATAAATTTCATAACATTTTTGTACATCATATAATTCGAGCCCTCTGAAACTCAAGTGGAGTTGGGCAAGAGACATTGCCAGGCAACGTGATGGTAGGTGGACCAAAATGTTAACGGATTGGTGGCCGTTTTCAGATGGGAGAAGCGCAGCCCGTCCGACCGCTCGATGGGTGGACGATATTCGAAAGAGTACAGATCGTTTTTGGGTGAGGTTAGCTCAGGACCGGGACCAGTGGCGTACAAGAAGAGAGGCCTATGCTCAACAGTGGGCGAGTAACGGCTGAAAATGATGACGATGATGAAACTCAAAAATCGTCCCCCCAGTTTATTTAAATCATCAGATATTATTATGACACAACATTATGGTACAAATAAAAATAAATATAGTACCTACTTGAGTTTCGCTATGGAATCAGAATTAAAGTCGACGACGAAATACGTTTGGAACCGATATTTTCATCCTAATCGAACCGCAATGCCATGAAACTCCTGAGGGCGGAAACAAAGGAAAACCCGATTTCCACCCTTGCCCTTAATAAAAAAAAAAATTTTGAGCATGAGAAATGAAATACATACATAATCTGCACTGTTCACCTGTCGAATGAATGTTAATATTAAAGTCGAACCTTTTTAATCCCTAGGGCAGCTATTCACCTAAATCTTTTCGCGAAATTCCTGCCGCCTGCTACCTATAATCCCCAAGTTTTTTGTGAAGCTGTTTCTGTAATGACTGGAAGAACATTTGCGAGTTTACGCGGGGGATAAAAGTTAATGGATTTTATTGCGGTTCCCCATTGTTTGCTGTTCACGGAGTATCGTAATCTGATGAATATTAATTCTTTCAGTTTTACATAATGCCGTGACCAAATTGTACATGAAACATCAAAATACCCTTTTAAAATGAATACGGATAAAAGGTTTGCGCAGGAGGAACATAAATTATAATAATACAGAATTATATATTTTATTATTTACACAATTATAACCAACATCGTACCGACGCCATTTTTAAAGATTTACCGAATGTTTAGGAATGTTAAAACAACGTTCATACTTAGAAAAACCTGGAAATGTCCATGTCTATTTGAACTTCATATTAATTGTATGTATGCTTCAATCAGTTCGTAAAATGTAAATATTTTGTAACAAGGCATAGTTCTTAATTTTACAAGAAAAATAAATTCTTGTATGTTTAAGTACATTGTAAAAACGAATAATTTACTTAAATACTGCATTGTGTCTTAAAAGTTTTTTATAAATTTAATTAATAGGTACCAAAAGATAGCGATATGAGTTTATACTTAGTATAAATATTTCGCTTCTAGGCTGCACTTTTTCTGCGTAAAACTTAATCTAAAAAAAAACTACCTACTTTTTGTAAGTCCCCCTGATCTGTCGCTACTGTCGCTAGCGGAATGGTTCCCATAAGGCGGCTACATTCCCACTTTAAATAGTTATGCCTATTTTTTGGCCAAAATATATATTTTTTAAAATGTTATTAATAGCCTTTTACTTATTTCAATCAGTGAGCGGATCCGGAAGCACTAAGCGGCAGGCCAAATCACCAAGGAAGACAGGAAAACCGCCATTTACCGGCTGACCCTTCGCCTCTCTTACATCCAACGTTAAACGCAACGGGAACAAAAAATGTTCAAGGGCCTCAGAAAAATGGCGGACGGTTTCATTTGCAGATGGATGCCGTTTCGTTAATCAGGATATTTCTCTAGCGGATGCTGGCCTCCCGACGCGAAATGTGTAATCAATCAATTCATTGCTCTGACGCTCGTAAACCAGACACGCTGAATAGATTGCTGAAGAATAACCGATTGAATAACTAACTAGCAAACAAAGATTTTATTCATCACTCCTAATGCTTTTAGCCTTTAGGCCCATTCTTGTACTGTTAAGAACATCAACAGCGAATTGCTTTTCTTGATGTGAGCTTAGGAAAATAAATGATGTTCAGTAGCCGTTTGCGAAAAAACAGCCTCTTGGGGGTCGGCCATTGTGCTTGAAGTTTATTCGACCTCCCACAGTTTGTTAATTAATCTTTACAGGTTTCACAACGGCATCTAAATATTCCGCTTTTCGGCGCTACTTTTCCGCGTAGAACTTAATCGCGATTTCATGAAAAAATTCAGCCCCATTTCACCCTTTGAGATGATTATCAGGCCAATATTGTGTGCCTTTCGATTATCAAAATCCGATCAGGGTTTTTATGCGAAAGAATATTAACTTTCAATTATATTCTCCCGCCCTTCGTGATTCTGATTAGGTATAAATACCTCTTTCATCTTTTTTCCCACAGTCTCAGTGGAAAAGCTGTTACAATTATAGGAATCGGATTTAAATAGGTGAGATACCCAATGCGGGGTTAATCTTTCAGTGGGTGTCAAGGGCGGGAAATAAATCTTTTCACCATTAGTTCCAGGAATACCGTCCCGGCCGTCCCGAAGCATGTTGTAATAAAATATCGTTTACTGTACTGGGAAACTGACATCCTTATTCCCTGAGGAACGTGCTTACGATACCTACATTCTGACACAAGCTTGCGCAAATAAAGCGGGAATCCATTAACAATTTATTTTGAACTTAACATGCTTTGCGTGGAAAGGTAGGCATGTTCATGAAGAGGTTAGGGAAATGTGCACCACATTTTGGTTGTTGAACAATGATTAAGTCCTGTCTCATGTCAATTACCGGGAATGTTTAGTACACTCACGAGACTATGTTATGAAAATCAATCGTCTTCTAGTAGTTTTTTTTGGAGCTCAGATGAATGCATACAACCAAAATGCTGAGCCTTGTTACAACATTTGGGTAGTTAATAAGTGCCAACGTTAATGAAAGAGCCGGATAGTTATTTTATCACAACGTCTCGTCATTATCAAGCGATAACCGCGTCAAGGCACTGGCTCGCGTACTCGTATTGATGTATTTAAACATCAAAATACATCCGAATACTATAGCGGAACATTTACTGGGTTCAGGATAAACCCCTGGATTCTGCTCCAACAGTTCTCTTAACCGAACATCTTTACTAAAGCAAAAAAGCACGTGAAGCTATTGAAATTGGAAGCATCGGAATTTTAACCTGAACTAGGGGTAAGGGATTTCGCCTTTTTGAAATCCAGTTATTCGCAACTGTTACGGATACGCTTACCGTCATGTGGGCCGTTTACTTGTTTGTCAACATAGAGGTTTAAAAAGTAAACATCTATGTTCAAAAGCCATCGCTAGGCCAGATGTTGTTATGTTATGTGTAGGACAGTATAGGGACAAACCGCAAGAGTTACCTAATTATTAAAATTCTCGTAGCTCGATTGGTATTATCGTAAGTTTTCTTGCCTGTGGCCACGTGTGAATCTACGAGGTAGGTAACATAATAGTTTCCAGCTAGAACTTGCCTTACACCGGGAACATAATAATATTATTATGAAAACGTGGACGTGGTACGCTATATCAATAATGCCCCCGAAAACAATTGTACCGCGCTGGGCAGGGCATCGTAGCCCCGCGCGCTTATCCGCGCAAAATCTATGCCCAAGTAACAAAAGCGAATCTAAAAAGGGCATATTAGATATCTAATAGACTTCGATTTGATTGTCTACCATAAGAGTAACATTGCCCCCAAGCTATCTTCAATAACGCTTATAGATAGTCTATAGTAAAGTGGGCACAACCTTGTAACTATTCATAAGTCTCCCTCTAGAAACCACGAATAGACAGAGTTAAGAATTAAACATTTTCAAATAGTCTTAAGGCATTCTTCTAGAGTCTTTCTATACTATTTATAGACCACGGTATGCACTAGTAGATGGTTAGTAGATAAGCTTGAGAGCTAAACAGAAGTATTTACCTGAGAAGTTTTAAAACCTAATTAACTCAACCCTGCCAACCTTAAGAAAGATTTTAATAGAAATAGACAACGATACGTATAATGGCGCATATCTCAAAAGAATAATGCTAAGGTAATATTACAAAATGGCGTGACAAATTTCTAACTTCTTATTTCATGCGCCTAGTTTTCATCGGCTAATACTGATACTTAAACTTGCAAAACTTGGTGCGGATGAAAGTCTCTCGCTGAATTTGTGTAAAACTCTTTTTAAATAAGAGCGCCCGCTTGAAATGTAATATTTAATAAAATATTAACCAAATATAAAAATATTTAAAAAAATATATTGTGTTTATAAATATGTTTAAGCCATTTGTTTCATTCATAATATAGTATATTAAAAAGTATAGGACGATTTGTTACAGAGAATATATTCATAAAAGTACAAAAACAAGCCAAAAAATAGTTCGCTACAATAATTTCACAAAATATTAGGCAGTAAAAATGGCGTCTAGTTAAACTTGTCTAGAAAAATGATTTCTTTAAAACAAACTTTCTAAAGAATAGTCTGTAGTATAGCTCTAGTAAATGACAAGACAATTTTTACTTGTTGCAAACCAAACTTCCTAGTCGAGGAATAAACTGGTTTATGAGTGGTTTAAGATTACCTATAAACTGCCATTTTTGTATACTGTTTTAACTTCTCACAGTATTTCTAGACATCAATCAGAGAATTGGCATTTTGAGTGCGTTGTGTATCATTTTGGATGGATTAATGCAGATCGAATTCAAGAAGTTACCTTCTTAAAGAAATTTGTTTTTTATTTGTTGACAATATGAAATAATGTAATGGTATAATCGCAACTTCGCGCCGCCGGCGCATGCGGAGTAGTCGCGAGACGCACGTCTTGACATGTTGAATTGTTTGGTGTATCCACGGTTCACGCGGCCGATTTGTAGCAGTTTTAGTGTGTTATGTTTAGTTTTATCAGTGTATTTGAAGAGGGCGGAAAGTTTATTTTTTGTGGATCGTATTAAATTAGGTAGATATATCTAAATTATCATATTCGTACCTATCTGTATAAAGTTTCCCCGATTTCTAAGAATGAACATTTGACACGCATTGTTTATTTATTTACATATAGGTAGATGGAACCATTTCGTAATTAAAATTATTGTCTAATCTTTATTTATTATTTTAATAATCTTACCCGCTTAATTCATGAGTCGCAAATCAGAATCGGAACTCCTTTTGCTCCTTCTCTGTATTTTCTTCTATTTTTAAATATTTGCTGACTCTCCGACGAAAGCCACCAGATCTTTTAATTTATTTTACTGTCTCCATTGCATAAAGCCAGCTGATCTAGTAAAATTGCACTTATTTACATTATCTTTAAGCAAATAAACACTGGAACCACTATTTCACTAACATATTACTAGACTTACTGAAAGATATCTACAAAAGTAGTTTATGTAGACTTTAGTCTTTTTATAAACAAACATAAGAATACCACTAGCTAATACGGAATATCTGTAGAAAGTAAAATCTTAACATTTACCATCTTATCTAATAAAATACTGTAAAATAGGTACCTTTAGGCTTTATTAACTATTTATAGAACAATATGTCCTAAGATAATCGTCATACCTAGAAATGTACTTAAAATACGTGTTCTATAGATTAAATCATCTAAAAAAAATCAAATATGAGAAAAGATATACTATAAAGATACTTTTTCTTCATAGAAACCATTTATAGAAAGCCCTTATCTAAATTATAAATATTAGATGTCATATACCAAAGAAAAACGACCAAGATCACCTATGTCCGAGGTCTAAAATTTATAATTTATATAGTATTAAGTAGTGTGACTACTGGAGAAAAATTAAAAGTACAAATCAAAATATTTAGTTAATAAATAATTTGATTTGTACTTTCGCAATATGGTCCCTTATCTAAAAATAAACTGCGAATAGACTATCAATAGATAAATTCGTTTTAAGCCTTCAGGCCCATGTTACTTGGGTGACAAATTCAAATGGAATATCATATACCAAGACTTTGATAGCAACCACAACTACTTTTAAATTGCGGGCTACGTATAATTATAAATGTTGATTTATGAGCATGGTGTATTGAAGGGGATGACACTTGTCAACAAATCTCAGAATCGCTTATGAAAAGCTTGTAAAGCTTAAGCCTTACTCGTATGACGAACATTCTAGGTTTCATAACGAACATCTGAACAACACCCAAAGGACGATTTAAAAGAACATTCTAACTTACAAAATCCTCATAAATAATTTATCCTGAAAATAGAAAAAAAAGGTGTGATAAATGAAGGCAAGGAACTCGAGATGACTGCCTAAAGGCCAATTTGGACCCGGGATCTTTACCCTAACTGGCTTAAGTGCTATTATGTGTAAAATATCTGGCCGCACACCACCCCTTTTCAAGTTGAAACTGCGTTTTCGAATATTAGGAGAAGTGATAAATGTCTTTGTTGTTTTCAAGATAATAAAATAGGTATAGGTAAGTACTTATACCTACGTATACTCACGATAGTCACGATGGTTTAATATAATAACCAAAATAAACGCGTTTTTTTCCTTAGGTACCTTATAAGGGCATCCCACTGCTGGACAAAGGCCTCTCCTTCGGATCTCCACAATTCCCTATTTTCTATAAATTCTGGCCATGTGACTTCCAGGTCATCCCACCATATCCCCCTGGGTCTGCTACGTCTACGCCTAGCTTGCTGCATGCATTGCGCGGCTAATTGCCCATCCATTTGAGTGAAATGTAAAAATTGCCTCTTCGTTTTGAATCGTTGTTTTCAAAGTTGACTGTTTCTATACAATATCGAACCTACTTAATTTGCATCATATGTACTTGTACTGTACTGAGCACTGATAATTAATCTTATTAAGTGCCATCTGAAATTCATGGTCCATCAATCGTGGAATTTAACTTTGGGTTAATTTTATTGAACTCTGAATATTTTAAGTTAATATGAATAGCTACTTGCAGGTAAGTAATTGAATTTAATAATTTGGCGTTTTATGTGCAGACCTATCAAGCTAGATATATTGTAAAGATTGAATATATGTAAATAAAATAACGGTTAATAATAACTACGATTTAATAATTTATTTAAAAGTGAAAAAAATCATACAGGTACTTCAAAAAGATGAGTATTTACAAGAATATTTTAATTTAATGTAACAAGACTATTACTGCTACAAATTGATATTCAATCTATTAAGTCGCCACTCGAATGAAACACCGTTACGTTACCGTATAAACGAATAATTAGCTGATGGAGCTTTGATGAAGGGTTATGAGTAGTGGCATGCGTTTTACATCATCATCAGCCTATTACGACCCGTTGCCAGGACACAGCCACTCCTATTAACTATGCGTACGAACGCATTAGGAGGTACAGGCAAGTGCAAAAATAGATACCGAAATAATCCTCTTATAAAATATGTTACGACGTTCTTATTACACAGAGTTAAAGTACACTGGGACATATTTTTGAGCATTTTTATATTATATACCTCATTTTGCCTTCGACTGTAACAGCCATAATTGCAAGCCACGATAGAGACATATTTTTGGGCATTTTTATATATACCTCATTTTGCCTTCGACTGTAACAGCCATAATTGCAAGCCACGATGGGGAAGCGGATTCGTTATCGCAGTAGTGTGTCCACTATGCGGCAGCTGTTATACAAGGTGCTTCCTATACATATTCCTTTCCAGTAGGTACATATAGGTCATACTCTACAACTTTTAGTTAAGGACCGACTACAATCACATACAAAATGTCGAGATCACGTTTCCAATTTGTAAGAAAAATTCATTTTTTAGTACAGATGGTGCCTTTTATGGGCTCTAGTGCGAGAAGTGACTCATTTTACGTCACGTCCAAAACTTTGGCGGGCCATCTGTACTAAAAAATGTCGTACAAGATACGTGAAAAAAGGAGATTCGTAACTCGTGTAGATTTAAAACATCGCCACTCGTTTCGGATTTCCTGTTTCTCGCACTTGTGTCGTAATATACTATTTTCGGTTCGGGGTTGGTCCCATACTAAAAGTTGCTCAGTATTACTTATGGTGTATACAGTGTGCGGGGTTATTCGTGACTCAGGAAGCACTGTGTTCATTTATGAACACCTACAAAAACAACTGTTGCAATATCATCCATGTATTTTACATGATAACATTTCTTCTCGTAGATCACACTCGCGCCGCTACAACCTTCTTGAAGGTTTACCATACAATTTTCATGATATGAAAGTGTGAATAATAAAGCGAGTGTCGTATGAAATACGCCTACAAAAGGCTTTCAAAGTAAATAGCAATAAAAATACCCGCATAAATATATATGCATAAATACGGCTTTTATTCTTTTGAATCTATTCATAAACGTCGTATTGAGGCTTTTATTCAAATAGTCCACCCTGTGGTTTATAAACAAGAGTATGAAAATCTTTTCGTCGACCAAAAATAATTGGGGTAATGCGTTATTCTGGTTATTCATCGAATAATGTGTCAGTTTATTTAACGGGATGTTGTTCAGAATAAGTTATTTTTCTGGGTGTTTATTTATATAGGTTTATGGATATTATATTCATGAGTTTCATGACGAGTTTTACTTGCAATTGTTATTACATCAATTGCATTTTAAAAAACCTTGGCTGATGACATGCTGTAGCGCCAACATACTTACATTCTATTATATAGATTTTTAAGGAGTAGGTAGATATTCTAAATATTTTTCTAGTTAACCTAGGCCCGTGTTGTGACGGCAGTAAAGTACAAATTGATACCATTCCAACTCTTCACTTGGGCGTCGTAAGAGTCGACTAAGAGATTGAAATGTGACCATTCATTTATTAAAGATTGACGATTTGTCAATCACGACGCAGCGCGTCTGCAGGTTAATCAATATAGGCAAATCAACTATAGGCATTTTCCGTACGAATAGATATTACGAGTATAAAAATCTCTTCGTAAGGCATTTTGCGTACGAATAGATAATACGAGAGGCTTTTGTCCAGCAGAAATCAGTCTACTGATGGCTGATAATGTGAAACTTTGGACGATTTTGTCTCATACTTTTTATACGAGTATAAAAATCTCTTCGTAAGGCATTTTGCGTACGAATAGATAATACGAGGGGCTTTTGTCCAGCAGAAATCAGTCTAGGTACTGTACTGATGGCTGATAATGTGAAACTTTGGACGATTTTGTCTCATACTTTTTTTTTTTGACTCATGTTCTAGATTATAAAACGCAGTACCATCCTAGGCTGGCTTCGAGCGAGAATTAATATCACAATACGCGCTACAAGCATTCGAGGCACTCGCCACCGCTTCAAGCCCGCTGCCTGATGGCTTGGCTTCGACGTTGGTGCCGCCTTTCCCCACATTGATTAACACTTTTTCTGGAACTTAATATTTTTATTTTCACTAATTACTTACTACTCATTTTAAATTATTGTATGTTATTTGAATAAAAGATTATTTTCTACCACTCGAATAAAACATCCCTTTACATCATAAAACCATATCTATCAATGTCAAATGCAATGCATCCCAAATAGTGATGAAGGATACGTTGTCTTTGGCATATTGAAGGTGTAGATGAGAGATATTCTCTAAGGACATCATGTATTATGTATGTAGTAGTGAACATTAGACATGTTTTTTCACCGACCCTCGCTAATGTACCTACATTGTAGCTACTGGGTTCCAGTAGGGGAAATACGTCCAAAATGACACATACGTACAAAACGACACATGCGGGTTATTTTGAATTTGGCGCACTTTAAAACGAAACTGACAGTGACACTATGCAGCTATAACGGTTTCCTATGGTCTGGCAACTTTTGGACGCATCTACTATATTAGTGCCATTGGCATGATGGAAAATAAATATTCACGCGTTGTGACTTTTTTTCTTGCCTATAAAGTTTTTGATCAAATGTTATCTTTTTTGGTGTTGTACCCTTCGATGTACCATTTTTTTCATGCCGCAATCATTTATCTTTAGATTGCACAACTTACTGTTAGAAAAAGAAGCCTTTACATATTTATTTTAAATTTTTATTTTTTAAAATTGCTATACGGACAAAACGACATACATAAAATTGGACAAAATAACATAGGGTGTGTGGCATACTTAGTGTTGGCTTATGCTCCTCAAATGTTTGATGAACTTCAAAAATCCTCCTAAAGCTCTCCCGGTAAAATAAGAATGCAAGGACACTGAACTCGTTTGAAGATATTAATGATAAAGACGATTTTCCTAATGTTTCTTACAGCGATGAAGAAAACTGCACTTGTATATCTTGTAACAACCTTCATTCACACTCTTAGCCCGGAGAAGACCGATTGTCGTGTGTAAAGTGTTCAATTTGGGTTCACATTTCATGCACCGGCAATCCAAGAAGAAATAGATGTTTCATTTGCGAATTATAGCAATAATTTTGTAATGTGTCATTTAGTCCATTAGCAATATGTCATTTTGTCCGATGCATATGGACAAAATGAATTTTGACTAGTCTCCGCTAATTATTTTTTAATATTTTTTTGGTTGATATTTTGGTAGAAGTGTGTATGTGTTTCGATAACTGAAGGACCAAATATTATTGATATAAACTATGGCAGTGCTGTAAAATACCAGGAAAAACGTTATGACACAAAAACAAAACTATGTGTCATTTTGGACATACTTCCCCTATACTCATCCTAAAACAACAAAACACAGCCAGTCATAATGTACAAGTACGTGGAGTAGATATGTTCGTTTTGTTATCGAACAATATCTAAAACGCTACAAGTACAATTTAATTCATTAGTATTATAAGTTTTGCAGCAAGCGAAATTAATTTTCAAACGAAAGCAGTCAAAAAGAGATTAGGATTTCAAAATATTGATCGATCAGATAACTTGAGTCAGTTTCTAATTGTGTTTGTTTTTCGTTCGTTCCAAATCGGGTAACGTCATCCGGTTGAAAACTACCTACCAAATATGTGTTTATTTTCGATTGCATAGAAATAATAAAAATTCCCTCGCTTGGATTCGAACCCGGAACCACCAGCTTAGTGGGCAATACCAACTAGGCTACGGAGACTGGCTATATTATTTAAAAGTGCAGAATAAGTATTCAAAACACTAAATAGTTATTTCACTGCGCTACACAATAAAACATGCACGATATTTAAGTTATTGATTTTTAAGTCATGTTTCTCACTAATCTCTAAACTATGCCAAAACAATCAAGTGAAACACATGGAGTAAAAATTATTGAATGCGATGGAAAAAACAGTAATGTAACCTGAAATAACATAATCATTTGTGTTAACGGACACTCATTCCCGGAATGTTTTCAAAATCAGAAGTCTAAATCTTAGTAAGTACATCACATCATAGTCATTACTGTAATTAAAATCGTGCCTTCGCATAACGAAAGTTCGCAAAACAGGCAGCTTTACCGGCCCTACAGTATTAAGTAAATTAAATTGCCTCAAAATAAATGAGATCCTCATCGCGTTTTGTTAATGCTGCAAATATTTAATTACGAAATACAATTTGGACATTGAAAGCAATTCTGTTAAATGATGAGTCAAATCACACCGTAAAGTGCCCGACATCACACTACGATGTAGGTATTTTTTATTCATCAATCTCATTATTATCCTTTATCAGCCATAATATAATATTTACTGCTGAATTTTGTCCTCCCTTTTGGACCTCCATATGTGTACCTACCGGCTGGAAGCTACCTGCATCCGGCGCTACGAACAAATAAAACATGGAAAAGCCACACGCCATAATAAACTGGCTTTCAAAAACGGCCCTGAATTTTAGTTGACAAGTGTCACCCCCTTTTCAATGCATCTCTGTAATTAATTTCAATATGAACCTATAAAAACTTAAACCGACATTTAAAATAGTTGTTATTGGTCCATCAAAGTTTTGATTGGCTAAATTTTATAAACATTTGTCAGTGATGTTCCTAAATATGCGCGGTATTAAGAATAGCGCTTGTCCTGCCCATTTTGGCAAAATTGAACAATTGTTTTGGGATGCTTTTTTGAGCTGGCGTTAGATGTCCATATTGTCCATGTTGTCGATAAATAGTCCATGTAATATACTAATTATGTCTTGTTGACCTTCATAAGGTAGATTCTATCCATCTTGCGGGTAGACGTCCTACGCTCCGTTTGCCAAGCCGTGGTGAAGCATATCCAATATATAGCTAAATTTTATACACAAACTATCTATACAATACTTATCTAGATTCTAGTAGTAGTAGTGGTGCCTCCAGGTGAAGTGCTGTGACGAGTTGTGCTCTGTGCCCGGTGGCATTATCAAGTTGGATGCCAGAGTTCAAACCTGTGGTATGTCGACGTAGAAACCTAACGGGCCATGATACTGCGTAACTGTAATGTTATAAGTTTCACTAAAATGATGATGATGCCTCAGTTGTTTTATCTTTCAAGTCGAAAATTTTCATAAATACATCTCATTGCACCTCAATAAAGGCCGTTCAGCGAAATAGGAAGACCTAAAGGGAGACACGCTGAAAACCGCAGAAAAAATATAAAGACTGTTACAGCTAATAATAAATGCACGTAATTAATCTTCACTCGCGCTATCAGTAGCCATTGTTACTAGATATACGACGCCCAACTCGGCCGTGAATCATTTAAAAACTAGTGTAAAAACGAGTGCAAAATTCGCATCTCTGGATGCGGGCCAACCGGTCAACACCACGAGTGCAGCTCATAAAACAAGTTTTTCATTGGACTTCTTAATACGAGCTTCCGTTAGTTACCTATGTTCCTGTCTATAAAAAAAAAAGATTTCGACGAATTGTAAACCTCCTCCTTTTTGAAGTCGGTTAATTACAGCCTATTCTATCCTTAGTTATTCAAGTCATATTTAGTTTGGAACCTTCAAATAAACTTTTCTGCTTTATAACTACCATTTTTGCCTAAGATATCATTAACATTCATACATAATGCTCTATTTCGTCCTATTATTTACTGCAAATACCAGCTATCTGCACGAAGAAGGTTTTGGCAGATTCAATTTAATTATCATAATAATTAAATTCACTATCGAATAACATAATACGTGCACACATAGCCGTAGTGGGACGATTTTTAAAAACGAAACCAGATGAATGAGTAGAAATGCAAAAACATTTGTAGCTACCAGCCTGTACACAAATCTAAATATACAATAGGTACTCTCCAAAAAACAATAATCTACAAAAATCAACGCAAAGTTGTATTTTGCAATTTAGCCTTTTGTTTTCGCGTTCCCATCATGCCAACGAGATATATATCGTCCATTAAATACAAAAGCGACACAAGTCAAAAAAATACTTTTTACAGGGGAGCTGTTTAAAGATTTTGTATTCGTTTTTTGTTCACAAATTTTTTTTACAGCATTAATATTATATGTGTTATATATCAATTTGTAGGTATTTTAACCCTCTTTTGATGTGTTTGGTTATTAGACAGTAATATGTACTGTGCAAGCTTTTATGAGCGTATACGTCCGTTTTGCATAAAAAAATAACATTAACTCTGAATTTTTTTTTTCCATCAAAGGCCACAAATACAAAAAATAAGCAGTTATTTCATTTAAATCATACATAAAATCATGTCTTAAACATAGAAATACTGTTTTTTTAACAAAACTGAACCAGACAAAACTTTTTCTTACTGTTTCTTTACTAACATATTGTCAGAACATGTTTATAGGTACCGTAAACCGGGGTTACTTTGATTAATTTTAACTTTGGTTACATATTTTGATGAATTTAACGGACGTACTAGTTTAAAATTCAGATATAATTATCGGTTGTCTTCAAGAATCAACCTGCTATATAAAAAAATGTGGTACTTTTAGTTAATAAATATAAAATAAATACAACGCGATCAAAGTTATATTGTTGAGAATGGAATTAATACTTTGATACCACTTATTTTTACTATAAACTGGAAATAGCCCACCTAAAAGCACGTAAATAACAAAAATCGGTTAAGTACATCTTTAGTTATTTGGTTTTTCTATGTGTATTGTATTTGTGTGGTACTATGATCCCATACTAAATGATCCAAATTGATATGTTTTGACGGTTTACTAGTTTTTTCATTAAAATTGATGCAAGAACTTAATTTTTGCCGATACAAAAGTATATCTTTCAATATTTAATTGCAGAGATAATAAGTCTATCCTAAAAATCTACTTATGATTAGTAATAATGTAACATTTTTTTTTCTAGACGACATTACAGTTTAACGCTAGTACTTGGGTACTACCTATGCAGCTATGTAGTGAAGCAATAGGCATGATGACTAGATGATGTCAAGTCAACATCTTTTTTCGATTTTTGAAACATTTACATGAAATACACAAAAGTAACTTCACGTTTGTATACTACACTTATAAAATAAAAGTTCTGTACAATTTATGGATTTTAATATTATACTGAATTAAAAACGGTTGTAAATGCAACAATGTTTTTTGAAATTCAACATTCCGTATTGCGGCTCCTTTGTTTATAAAGAAATCTAAACCATACATATTTACTTTATTCAAAACAGCATCATGTATAAATATGGCTCCTGTGATTGATGCATTCGAGTATATTTTTAATTCAAAAAGGTTGTAAATCCTAATACGGCAGTTTTGATGAATGAAAAATCAAATTTAAGAGGATATTTTAAAATTAAAGCTGCCACATTCCGTTTTGCGACTCCTTTTTATATAAAGAAACATAATATTTCCGTATTTATTTTATTCAAAACGGCCACATCTACAAATATGGCACTTTTGCTTACATATTTTTTAACTTAATCACTTTTTTTTTCGTTTCATGGCACTTTTTCACAAAAATGTCGTGCGTTTTGGTCGACAGTCGAGTCGCAACTGACAAAATGGCAGTTTAGCACTGAAATTAGTCTCGAAAGAGCGATAGTGCAAAAAGGGCACCTGCATAATTTTGATACTTACTAACGTCAAATCGATAGGTGTCTTAGTGTCACGTAAAATATTAGTGCTTATAATATCGTTTTTGTAATAAAATCATTTTTCACGGTTTTTGAGTTGTGTCGCTTTTGTATTTAATGGACGATATTTTGTATCATATTCAACATATATTATTTTGTGAATTTAACTATAAATACGAATATTTGTAGATCACAAATAAAAGCATAAAGGCAACAAAACGAAACACTATAAAAACTTCCCAATTTAACGATTTGATGTTCTTATCGATATCGACACTGTAATCGCAAAATAGTAGGTAGGTACGTGACTATTGATAACAACTTTCACGATTTTCGAACGAAACAAAACTCATGGTAAAATGAAAACCATTAAAACAGTTTTGGTTATAAATACGTAGTACATAAAAACTAAAAAAATAATAAAATAGTCTGAACGTTATTAAAAGTTTAACACCATTTTACCGTTGATAGGTATTTTCAGCGTGACATTTACTTCGCCGAGCAAACTGTATAGTTCCACCAGACGCAAATTTATTAGTTTTCCGAGGTAGGTAAACAATTTCTGTCTACAAACAAGTTCTTCCCTTGACACGGGTCCGCACTAGCTTTTGAACGGAGATTTTTAGTGGAATTGCTTTGAAATCTCGTTCCGATTTTGTGCTTGTGTTAAAGTATCCAAACGTGAGATTCTAAAAGCTTTTATTTATGGAACACTTGATTCCGAGAACTTCAAAAGCATCCAGGTAGGTATTCTAAAAATTCTATTGTTACACGGTGACCTTCAATTTTACCGGTACTGATATTTCCTGATATTTTACTTAAAAAGTGGTGCAGAAAGTTTTTTTTTCATTCGGGGTATTTTAGAAAGTTTTGCTCTAGATTACCTAATATAAAAAATGGAGGCATTCTAAGGTATCTACGTAAAGTTGGATAGTTTTGCTACTTTTCAAATTTAATTATACAAGGTTATTGCGAGCATTGCAAGAGATTTTAATAACGCGTCCTTGACGACAAAATGAGAAAGAAATGTACATATTATGCGCAAATATAGACCATAACCTACGGTCGGGATTCAATTGTAGAATCCGTGGCTCCATTCAGGATTCAATATACGCCCACGCTGGAAATATACCATTTTGATCCCTTGTTAATACTTCTGGAGATTGCCAGTTTTAAAAGTTTTTTTTTAGTCTAAAGTCTTACTACTAAGAGGTTATAAGTTATAAGATTACGATCATCATCATCATCATCATATTAGCCGAAAGACGTCCACTGCTGAACATAGGCCTCCCCCAAAGATTGCCACAATGACCGGTCCTGCGCCACTCGCATCCAGCGGACTCCTGCGACCTTCACCAGGTCATCGGTCCACCTTGTGGGGGGCCTACCCACGCTACGCCTTCCGGTACGTGGCCGCCACTCAAGAACCTTCCCGCCCCAACGGCCATCGGTTCTACGCGCAATGTGCCCCGCCCACTGCCACTTCAGTTTAGCGATTCGGAGAGCTATTTCGGTTACTTTGGTTCTGCTGCGGATGGTCTCATTTTTAATCCGATCACGCAGAGAGACTCCTAGCATAGCCCTCTCCATTGCCCTTTGGGTGACTTTGAGCCTTCTTATGAGGCCCATTGTAAGCGGCCACGTTTCAGTACCGTATGTCATCACTGGCAACACACACTGATTAAAGACTTTAGTCTTCAAACACTGCGGAATATTGGACGAAAATATGTGTCGTAGCTTCCCGAACGCTGCCCAACCGAGTCGGATTCGACGATTGACCTCTTTCTCGAAGTTGGACCTACCTAACTGAATAGTTTGCCCTAGGTATATATATTCGTCTACAACTTCGAGTGTAAAGTCTCCGATTATTACGGGAGTTGGTGCTACATGGGAATTCGACATGATTTTCGTCTTATCCATGTTCATCCTAAGACCAACTCGCTCGGAGGCTTTACTGAGGTCAACGAGCATAGTACTTAAGTCCTCCAAGGTCTCAGCCAAGACTACTATATCGTCAGCGAATCGAAGGTGAGTGAGGTACTCGCCGTTTATGTTGATACCCAGCCTTCTCCAGTCCAGAGTCTTAAAGACATCCTCCAGTGCAGCGGTAAACAGCTTAGGGGAGATGACATCTCCTTGCCTAACTCCCCGCTGCAGCAGAATAGGTTTCGAGCTCTGGTCTTGGAGTCGGACTGACATTGTGGCGCTCTCGTATAAACACTTCAACACCTCGATATAGCGGTAGTCGACTTGGCACCGTTGGAGAGACTGTAGTACTGCCCATGTTTCGATCGAACCGAAGGCTTTCTCGTAGTCCACAAACGCTAAACAGAGGGGCAGGTTATATTCTTCGGTCTTCTGTATAACCTGGCGAAGCGTATGGATGTGGTCTACGGTACTAAAGCCTCTTCGGAAACCGGCTTGTTCGGGAGGCTGGAAGTCATCAAGCCTGCGTGCAAGACGATTCGTAATGACTCTTGAAAACAGCTTATAGACATGGCTCAGAAGTGAGATGGGTCGGTAGTTCTTCAATAAAGCGTTGTCACCTTTTTTGAAGAACAGTACCACCACACCTCTGTTCCATGCCTTTGGCGTTCTCCCTTCCAGTAAGACGGAATTGAACAACTTCTGAAGGGCCGTAAGGATCGGTTTACCACCCGCCTTCAGAAGCTCAGCTGTAATTCCATCCTCCCCAGGCGCCTTGTTATTTTTGAGCTGTTCAAGAGCCATTCTAATCTCGCACAGGCTGATGTCCGGGATATCTTCTGTATAGTGTCGGGTCGGTCTAGCTCTGAGGTCTTCCGCTAGATCAACTTCGGGTCTGCTAGTTGACGTGTACAGCTGTCCATAAAAACCCTCTATCTCACTCAGCAGCTCAGATCTGGATGTGACGATTCTACCATCCTCAGTCTTTAATTTGGCGAGCTGGCTTTGCCCAACAGACAGATCCCTTGCAAAAACTTTAGAGCCCTTGTTCCGCTCGATGGCTTCTTCTATACACTTGGTACGGAATTGGCGCATATCGCGTTTGAGGGACTTAGAGATCTGTCTGTTGAGCTGCCGGTATAAAGTCGCATCAACTGAGGATTGTAGAACCAGTTCACTTCTTTTTTCCATTAGCTTCTGAGTGGAGTCTGAGAGCTTTCTGGTCTTATTTGTCCGCTGGGTCTTAAAAAACTTAGACCCAGCGCTATGGACAGCTTCCACAAACCCGTCGTTGAATACGTCCACATCATCGCCTAGGCAATCGAAACGGTTTTGGAGTTCCAACTGAAAGCTCTCGGGGTTTTGGAGATGGAGTGCAGGACGGAGCGTAGACTTCATCATTCGCGAGCGTTCTAGCTTAGGACATATATTCAACGTGCCTCTTACCAGGCGGTGATCGCTACCGGTTTTAACCGTACTGATCACAGAAACATCGTTGAATATATGTCTCTTCGTCGACATGATGAAGTCGATCTCGTTTTTAGTTGCACCGTCGGGACTCATCCAAGTCCATTTTCTGTGCTCGCGTTTCTTAAAGAAGGAGTTCATCATGTAGAGTCCCTCCTTCTCCAAGAAACCAGCCAGCAGATGGCCCCGGTGGTTCCGACGTCCAACCCCAAATTGCCCCACCCTCAGTTCGTCACCATCTCTCTTGCCCAGTTTCGCGTTGAAGTCCCCCATAACAACGGTGAAGTAGGTTCTGGAGCTATGCATGGCTTTTGAGATATCATCATACATAGCCTCCACCTCGTCGTCGGAGTGTGTCGAAGTCGGCGCGTACACCTGTATGACCTTCAGCGAGTATCTCTCAGATACTCTGAGTATAAGGTACGCCACCCTAGCCGACACACTCTCGATCTTCACCACGTTGTTTACGAGGGACTTGTGGACGATGAACCCGACACCTCCCTGGGACTGTTGGTCGCCCTCCCGGAAATAGAGCAAGTTGCCGGACTTTAGGATTATCGTGTCCTCGCCCTCTCTTCGGACTTCTGACAATCCCACAATGTCCCAACGCAACTTGCTCAATCCTTCCTCCAGTTCCACTAACTTTTCGTCGGTCCGCAGTGTACGTGTGTTATAAGTTGCCAGGGCCAGAGGTCGTCGGTGGTGGTAGCCGGATCTTTGCCGGAGATTCTTAGCACCCCTGACCCCGCTAGCACCCTGGCCGCTACCATAACCAGGGCACCGGGGGTCGCCGGAACCTCGGGGCCGCGGCCTTTTTTGTGCTATCATTTTATTTTGGGGGGTATTTGCCATAATCGCCACGCTTGGCATGCGGGTTGGCGATCGCAGTGTCTCCACCGCACTTTAGGGATGCTGCTGCCCATCCCCCGGTGGTCTTGGTCGTAGTTTTCAGACATACCCGGGTCAAGTGTATGATCAGTAACACTTTAGTCCCTTAGTCGACTCCTACGACACCCACGGGAAGAGTTGGGGTGGTGACAAATGTATTCTTACTGCCGTCACCACACGGCCTTCAAGATTACGATACTGAATGGGAAGTGGATAACCGCTGTTTTTATCAATCTATTTTGCTCTCCCTTATTAAACACGAAAACTCAAGCACGGAATGCCCTTTGCTCGAAGCTGACATCCTGATACGTGAAAAATAGGGTAATGCCTCGGCAAAGCTTGCATCCGGAAAACACATCGATTTGCGTTCGGTCGGGCGGGTGCAGGCTCCTCAAATGTCGGGGTGCAATCTAAATTCAACGAAAACAATGGCTTGAGGATAAGTGAAATGCTTCTCTATGTTTTACCAGTTCTTTGTAATGCCAGGAGGAAAAATCTTAATACCTTTAATTGAACTTGTGAACACTGTGACTAAAAAAATATCAGCTTACTTATTTAGTAGAGGTCCAAATGGAAAAAATTGTGCGCTGTGAGTTACAGTTCTGTAATTTTTACCAGAGCTAGAGGGTGTAAAAATAAATATTTTTAGATGTGGAGGGAAAACCAATTCCCCCCCTGAACGAGGGGGGAGGGGGTGAATGTGCAAACGGAAGGGTTATGTTTAAAAATTTTTCGTCTAATATTTAGGCCTACTATTCATTGTTTGGTATCATTTTCATATAAAACAGACACGGGGAATTCAGTTTTGATAATAAACATGAGGATTTTCATACATAAAAAAATAATTATTGGTATAAAGGTAAAATAATCACCGTTTTTATTTTCATTGTTGCGTTATATAAGTATTACAAAATGAATATATGAAAATAAAAAAAATACTACAAGATAGCATATTTATTCTAGTTTCTAAAAATATATACTTTTTGGAACTTTCCATGCAAAAATAAGTTGTGAAAAAATTGCACCTGTCGCATACCTCGAATAAAAAAGGGACGTTGCTTTAACATATTGTTGACAGTACGTTTCTACTGCGGGAATTTAGCGATTTAGCGTAAACAAATTACTCCATAATGTCTGTTAGGGCAAATTGCATCAACCTGGGTTAACTAAGCACCCCGGGTGAAACGTTTATTTCACACGGAATTTGATAATTGATAAATTTCTTATGAAAGTAAGTGACTGACCCGGCACTATACAGATAAGAGGATATCCGAGACATCAGCCTATGTGATATTAGAATGGCTCTTGAACAGCTCAAAAATAACAGGGCGTTGGGGAAGACGGAATTATAGCTGAGCATCTGAAGCCAGGTGGTAAACCAATCCTTATGGCCCTTCAGAAGTTGTTTAACTCCGGAAGGGAGAACGCCTTAGGCATGAAACAGAAGAGTGGTGGTACTGTTCTTGAAAAAATGTGACAACGCCTTATTGAAGAACTACCGATCCATCTCACTTCCGAGCCATATTTATATAAGATGTTTTCAAGAGTCATTACGAATCGTCTTGCATACAGGCTTGATGACTTCCAGCCTCCCGAACAAGCCGGTTTCCGAATTGGCGTTTCGTAAATGTTATACAGAAGACCGAGGAATAGGTATAACCTGCCCCTCTATTTAGCGTTTGTGAACTACGATAAGGGGGGTTTCCATGACGTCCTAATGCGGTTTAATTTAGGTCGAGAGAAAGGGACAAGGCTATACGAGTCGTGTATCACTGCCCCTTTCCCAGAACCTAAACTGAATCGCATTAGTACGTCATGGTAACCCCCAAGACCTTCGAGTTGATCGAAACTCTGGGCGTACTGCAGTCTCTTTAACGATACCAAGTAGACTACCGCTATTTCGAAATGTTGAGGTGTTTGTACGAAAGCGCCACTATGTCAATCCGACTCCAATAACAAAGCTTGAAGCATATTATACTGCAGCGGGGAGTCAGGCAAGGAGGTGTCATCTCCCCTAATCTGTTTACCGCTGCACTGGAAGATGTCTTTAAGACTGGACTGGAAAAGGTGAGTATCAACATAAACAGCGAGTAGGTACCTCACTCACCTTCGATTCGCTGATGATACGGTGGTCTTGGCTGAAACCTTGGAAGATTTTAGTACGATGCTCGCTGACCTCAGTAGCGTCTTCGAGCGAGTTCGTCTTAGGATGAACATGGATAAGACGAAAACTCCCGTTACAATTACAATCGGAGACTTAACTCGAAGGCGTAGACGACTATAATATACCTAGGACAAGCTACCCAGTTAGGTAGGTCCAACTTTGAGTAAGAGGTCAATCATCGAATCCGACTAGGTTGGGCAGCGTTTGGGAAGCTACGACACATCTTTTCGTCCAATATTCCGCAGTTCTTGAAGACAAAAGTACTTGATCAGTGTGGCAACACACACTGATCAAAGATTTAAAAGAGTGATGATGATGACATACGGTACTGAAACGTTGTCGCTTAGAATGGGCCTCATAAGAAAGCTTAAAGTCACCCACAGGGCAATGGAGAGGGCTATGGTGGGAGTCTCTCTGCGAGGTCGTATTAGAAATGAGACGATCCGCAGCAGAACCAAAGTATAGCTCCATAGTTCTCCGAATCACTAAAGTGGCAGTGGGCGGGGCACATTGCACGTAGAACCGATGGCCAATGCGGCGGCCTCGCAGGTGGAAGGCACAGCGTGGGTAGGCCCCCCACAAGGTGAAGGTCTCAGGAGTACGCTGGATGCGAGTGGCGCAGCACCGGTCATTGTGGCAATCTTTGGGGGAGGCCTATGTTCAGCAGTGGACGTCTTTCGGCTGATATGGTAATAATGATGATTTATGAAGTAAACGTTTAACAATTGATAGTCAAATTCCATATGAGATAAACTTTTAACGTGGGTGAACTGGGTTAGTTGTTTAGTCCCGGCTAATGAAAATTATCTTTATCGTCTTTGGTAATGAGATCATTACGCTTTAAAAAACCTATTAAAAATAGGTTTTTGACACCCGAAAACTATCGTAACTTAAAAAAGCACCGTCGTATACTGTAGTAAGTGTACTTACGATAGTAAATACGGGGCGGCCACCCGCGCTCGCGCAGCGTAAGTGCCAGTTACGATCTTATACGCGGTGGGGCAAGGGTTTTTCAAGAGCGATAATTTTTTACTAAAAACTAACAACTCAGATGAAACAAAAATGGATAAACGATACATTTTATTCGATAAAAGTAAGACACTACATCGGAAACAAACTCAAAGTAACTGCGAGACCAAAATTAATTTTCGAAACGGCCGTTGGAGTTAAACAAAATGTAGTCCGAGATGAAATAAAAGACGATTCAGAAATAAAAATGATTTAAAACCACTAAGCAAAGTTAGAAATCTGTTCGAGTTTACTCAGAAATCAGTTGTGAATTTATTAGTATGGATGTTGACAATTTTTTAATAATACCGGTGAATACTGTAGTATGTTATCACTTACCACAACTAACTTCGGAGTTGAAGATCGGTGTTTTGTCTTAAGTTTAACATACTACTATTTACGTTAGATTTTATATATTTTTTTGTGTTGTATGTGTACTTGAGACATTTTTCGTCGGAAATTGTTTTTAAATTTCTATTGTAAGTGATATTTAAGACAGTATGCGCCGGATCAAATACAGAGTTACTACAATTTACAATTATAATGTCGGCGTATTTCAATAATTTTTGCTCATTATACAAGTTCGCCGCTTCTTTTTGAACCAAACGATAAATAAATGCATAAATCATTGTAATAAAACGGCATTTTTTGCGATAGTGACGACGACTAAACAATCATATCACTTACATTATTAAACACTGCAGCAGTTGGTGGGTTCATTTATGAGTATTTAGTCATCATTCATCAGTGAAATCATCGTCTGTAGTTCGAAGATTTGACTGCTGACTGAATGAAACCGCCAACAGCTGCAGTATCTAATCATGAAAGCGACACGACTGTTCTTTAAGAATATAATTACCATACCTGGGATAACTCGGGGCATTTATACGAAAGTGATGTAGCAAAATATTTTATCGAC
Organism: Thaumatotibia leucotreta; assembly: GCA_025490895.1. Taxonomy (NCBI): domain Eukaryota; kingdom Metazoa; phylum Arthropoda; class Insecta; order Lepidoptera; family Tortricidae; genus Thaumatotibia; species Thaumatotibia leucotreta. The sequence continues at coordinate 63,367 of JALPQI010001862.1, forward strand.
TAAAAATATATCGATGTTACTGTGAATGACAACATCAAAATGTTATTCGGCATAAATAAATATTAGGCACTTCCTCTTCAATTAAAATAAAAAATAAATTTAATCGGGTAGTTACGCGTTTAATTTAAAATAGTTTTCAAAATATCCAATTAATATTAAAATATCAATATTTAAATTATCATTTTGATTAAAATGACATCTGCATACAAGAGGCCCCATATCAGATATGACATCGAACCTGTATTGTAATCGAGAATGTTCAATAAGCACATCTTTTATTATAATTATATCGACATCTTTTTAATCGATATCAAATCCCTATAACTTGCCCCCAGTTATCCCAGGTATGATAATTACGTTGAAAAACGCTTGATATCGATCTCATAATTATGATGTAGTTGAAGCTGAAGGCATTTTTGTTATTATGTCTTTGCACTGTGATAGAAATCATTAATCTGCCATGTCTATAATTATAATTTCAAAACTACGTTCCTAATGCTAAATGATAGACTGTTTTTGTGTTATAACTAAATGCATTATAATAAAACGGCTAAACTCATGTATATTCGGTAAATATAAAAAGTGGATAATAAACAGATGAGCACCAAGCGGCTCGCTGAGCCCGTTGAGATAAACGGGTTGAGGGTGGTCTAGCGCCAGCACTGATGCCATGTCCGACTGCGAGTTTATGTCACCGAACACTACGTAACAGATGATAAGCACACGAAGTCACTATGTGCACAAAACCATCATTATTAGCTCGGAGATTACCGGCTTCTATGCCGTTGGCTCAGTCCAGCCCCCATTCCGATTAAAATTATTCTTAATCGCTCTGTATATCTTCCGTGGCAGGTAGCATCTTTACCGTACCAGCATCCTCGCTTTATCAAAGCGTTTAGGAAATGCAATGTGCCTGTATCGTATGCGTCCACCACAGCCGTGCACCCTGTCCTTGACACTCCGAATGTGCTCCGAGTCTTGTAGACCCATTACGTCGTTCCTTACCGAAGTCGTACGGTATCTCATGTTTATGAGATGGTGGTGGTGGGGTGTTTACCCCAACTGCCAAGTGAATTTCCGTCCTTTGGAGATCGTAAGAAGTACTCATATTGGTATGAGGACGCAAAATGGTCTTAATGCTACACCTTCGGCTAGGCGTCCAATTCCGTTTGTCACTCCTGTAATATGAGGCAAGAATGATGGTGCCCTTTTTACTGTGTGGTGATGTCGAAACGTCCTGAGCTCCTTGTACGCTGTCTTTGTCTCCAACCATATCTGTTCCTCTCCAAGCTCTCCAACGTCTCGTCTCGTCTGATATGTTGCAACATTTGTAATAGTTTAGATAACAGGAGGTAATAAATAGGAGATGCCTGTGTCCAGCAGTGGACCGAAATAGGCGAATGATGTGATGTGAATAAAATATATAAACATTTCGCATGTATTGTAAATCACAGAACCGCGAGGACAGGTTTGCGAGATAATGGTATAAGCCAGTTAGCAGGTAGCTTTTCTATAGACTTTTTGTGACAGACGATCATTCTGACCTAGCATTAATAACCCATCAAGAAAACGAAATGTCCCACCCACGTCTCTCTTAAATGTGAACTTTATTCTTGGATGCATCTCATTAAGATCAGTTAGTAACACATCAACAACTCTATCAGGAATTACAGCAAAAACGTTATCCACATTTTGTAACCAACATCTCAGCCTTTTCGGACATCTCTTGAATGCCCTCTGCTTAAATTTATCCATGAAAATGTTGACCAGTACCAGAACTACATTATAAGAGATTTCTTTGCTTCAATCTGCAAATAATACTCCCCTTGCCAAACGGAATAGCAACTATTCAGGATATGTTCGATGAATTTCATGGGCACAGTCGTTACGAGCTACAACATCTTTAATTATATTTCACACCTTCATTCTTTGCGATTTAAGGTTTACATATTGTAGTAGCGCCCCACGCATCAGCCTTGCACGGTGTTTAAAGGTTTTTTTTTTTTTATGTTAGCAACACTAAAAACATTCCCACTATCTTTCACCCCCTGTATCGGGGTTCCATAGTCGGCTCACTGACTGCCTCGTTCGAATCATTCAACGTTTCCGTGCTCAAGCCTTCGCACGTCAAGCAACACGCCGAATTTTCTTCAACGCCGAGTTATCTTCAACGCCGAGTTTTTACAACGCAGAGTTTCTGCAACGCTGATACGTTACTGCTAACAGGGCAGATACTGTCATGCTTAAAGTCTCCAACGCCGAGTTTTCTGCAACGCAGAATATTTACAATGCTGATACGTTACTGCTAACAGGGCAGATACTGTCATGCTTAAAGTCTTCAACGTCGAGTTTTCTGCAACGCAGAATATTTACAATGCTGATACGTTACTGCTAACAGGGCAGATACTGTCATGCTTAAAGTCTTCAACGTCGAGTTTTCTGCAACGCAGAATATTTACAATGCTGATACGTTACTGCTAACAGGGCAGATACTGTCATGCTTAAAGTCTCCAACGTCGAGTTTTCTGCAACGCAGAATATTTACAATGCTGATACGTTACTGCTAACAGGGCAGATACTGTCATGCTTAAAGTCTTCAACGTCGAGTTTTCTGCAACGCAGAATATTTACAATGCTGATACGTTACTGCTAACAGGGCAGATACTGTCATGCTTAAAGTCTTCAACGTCGAGTTTTCTGCAACGCAGAATATTTACAACGCTGATACGTTACTGCTAACAGGGCAGATACTGTCATGCTTAAAGGGTAACAAGTAGCCCAAAGGTACTGTTACGCCAAGCTAGCTAACAATAGCTAACGCCGAATATATGCAACGCCGAGTTTTCTTCAACGCCGAGTTTTCTTCAACGTCGAGTTTTCTTCAACGTCGAGTTTCTGCAACGCCGAGTTTCTGCAAAGCAGAATATTTACAACGCTGATACGTTACTGCTAACAGGGCAGATACTGTCATGCATAAAGGGTAACAAGTAGCCCAAAGGTACTGTTACGCCAAGCTAGCTAACAATAGCTAACGCCGAATATATGCAACGCCACCGAGTTTTCTTCAACGTCGAGTTTCTAACAACGTCGACGCCAAGCTAGCTAACAATAGCTGATGCTGAATTTCTACAACGCAAGGCCGAGTTTCTGCAACGCAGAGTTTTCTGCAACGCTGATACGTTACTGCCAAACCGGGCAGATACTGTCATGCTACTCATGTTTTAAGACTAAACCAGTAACCATACAAAGGTACTGTTACACCAAGCTAACAATAGCTGACGCTGAATTTCTACAACGCAGTTTTCTACAACGCAAGGCCCAGTTTCGGCAACGCAGAGTTTCTGCAACACTGATGCGTTACTGCCAAATCGGGCAGATACTGTCCGAATATGTAGCTACCGCTGAATTTCAGCAAGGTCCAGTTTCTACAACGCTGATGAAATGAAATGAAAAATGTCTATTTGATGTTAAAAATAGAAACAAAAGCTATGTACGCCTGTATCTCCAATTTTGGGATCATCACACGAGCACCATCAGCACAGCCCAGCCCCGATTCTGTACGCACGACATCTTCTCAACCTGGCACGTCAACCGGTCATCGGCACCAGAATGTACCCACTGAATGCACATCGTTCTCGCTCGAGGAAATAAAATTGGACGAGGAAATCGTCAATTGACTGGACAAACTAGCTGAAGGTCATATATGGCCAATTGCCACCTTCTAGTCATACCCCTTCTAAAACCTATAAGCGACGCATGTCGTGTTCTATGCGATTCTCATTTTACACAGACAAAAACGAGAAGGAATTTTGGCATTTCTGCAATAAATGCAAATTTAAAGGATAAGTTACTGTAAATAATGCAGAGCGAGACAAATTTTTGTTCTAAAGCTAAAGCGTAGACCGTTAATACATTTAAATGAAAGATACACATTAACTGTATAATTTATTTAATAAAGAAAATTTCATCATGAAGAATAGACACCGCCGTCAGAGAGGTCATGTAAACTACAACACTCTGCATCGGAACACGACATATCCCTCGCCGGATGCAGGGCGCCATCGTGCCGCAGCGCTGCCCGCGCCGGCGCCGTCGCCCGCCGCCAGCTACAGCGCCTGCTACCGCAGGGGCCGCGAGCGCGTGCGCACGCCTCGCATATACGAGCAGAAACAATAACACACGAGGTACAATACACTGGACGTCTGCTGCACTCCTCTCGCTCCTGGTCAGAAATCAGGGTCCTGGTCAACTAGTGATCCCGTTATTTTATCATGGAGGGTCAAGAGATATCTATTTTATCATTATCACCTCCTATTTCTACCTAATAATCTAAATATGAACAAGAAAAACTTGATTACAAAATGTCTATTAATAAACTGTTAACAATTTCATTGCGGACGAGTGCTACGCGCTACGCTCATAGCCGATCCCGTGATTTTTTCCGCTTTTTAGCAAAAATTGACCTCCCACAGAGAACTCCCCTCGAGAGCTCCCCGCGCTCAAAGTGTTAAATCAACGCCATCACACCAACAAATTCCTTGCTGGATCTTCTGTTACACGTATTTAATACTTACTAAAATATGCTAACAGATGACGTGACATTGTACCCTTACTGTTAATAATATTGATATATTAAATTTAAAATGTATGAATACATTTGTAAAAACCACCACATTTTCAAATGGAAGATTACCACACAGCTTCAAAATTAATAAAAAATAATTATTACATGTGTCTCCAATAGACTTATAAGATGCGTATTATTTAATACCCATTTACGAACCACACGGAAAATATTATCTCCAATTTATGTTGGATATTTTATATGAATTTAATTGTTTAGCGATGGTTTAATCCTGAACACCGTACATATTTACAAGGATTCTAAAACTAGTTTATGAATACCTTGGATGCAAAGAGTTATTTATAATATATCTTGTTATTTATATTCAATTCGAAACATATTATATGCAATTAAGACTACCGTCCCGTCGTCGGAAGTTAATAAAGTATAAATTACGGAATATCGCAAAATTAATTAGTCATCGTACCTCTGCAAATGTGGTGGACATAACTAAAATTTAATCCCTTCAGGTTAAAATCAGATTCAAGCAATAATAATTATTTTCTAATGCTTCCACTACTGGCTGGGGAGCTTTCAACGTTGGTAAAGAAGCACACTGTTATTGGAAAGATACGGAACTAAGATGTCACATTAATAATTTGAAATTAAAAGTAGCGTTTTTGGCTTAGAAATGTTTTTGCCCACAATATATACAATTCTGAAATTATGTTTTTTGCTTCATACATAAACACTAAGAAAAATATACACGCTGATCAATTATCTCGTAGATAATTTAGCGACTGGATGGGAGTTAGGAAATTATGCCTATAAACAAATAAAACAAATACTTGTTGAACCGGAAGTTGATTTATTTGCAAGCCGATTAAAAACAATATTGCCTCAAATACGTTTTTACAATAAAAATATAATAATAAAGTAACGCTTTTCCAGCAGAAATTTAAAACTTTTTATGCATTTCCTTCATTCGCTTTAATTAACAGACTTCATTTTAAAAATGCATTGGCCAACACAACCCTGGCTTCCATTCTTTGAAAAGTTATTGGTTTCAGAATCCATACAACTCCATCCAAATATTTGATTCAAATATGGAACTATTAATAATTATAGATATGCGCTGTAATTATTGGGAAAAACACATTCTAGCGAGATGCAAAATTTTTTGACACGTAAATGGCCTAATGAAGATCTAGAAACACTTATTTTATTGGCCCTGGCTACCGCACACTGCGTACATATCTTTATATTGATCCGAACACAAAATATTGACACACACACAGAAGTACAACTACTTCCGAAATTTATAGTAAAAATTCTCGGCGGAATTGTACACATTCGATATTAACTTCCATTTTTTGACGAGAAACCAGAACTTTGTCATCTCAATGTATACAGACGTACTAAAATAATAACTAATTCACTTTGCGGTTTCAACATAGACACTTTATTTATCAGTTACAAAAAAAAATAAAAAAATAAAACATATGCCAAAGACTCATCGCAAATATTAAGTCGCTGGATTTCACAATAGTGGTATCAACACATATTATGTTCACTGCACAGTATAGCACTAGGCATTCTGCCACTTCTATGTTGGTATAGCCAACAAGTTCGTTGTCAGTGTAGACATCATACGCAAAATTGCTAGTTGAAGCGATTTTTTCTTTTATTTTTGCCTAGTTTCATAATAATGAAATAGTAGATGATTGCTATCAATTTGCTAAGATATTTGTCGTCATCGTCAAAAAACCTGTAAAATAAAAAGAATTCATAAATTTTATAATAACCATGATTAGCATAATGTTAAATACCTAAATCAAAATAAGAATTAAAACTCTTTAGTTTATTTTAAACTTACCTAATAAAAGATTTGCTGTTCTGAGAGTACCTTTACTGTTTATTTTACGTTTCGTCTCTGCGTTTGAGATTTATTTCACATTTGCGCTCTGAACATCCTACAATATGTAAACCTTAAATCGCAAAGAATGAAGTTGTGAAATATAATTGATGATCAAACGAACTTACCAAGTGAAGTTCGATCACAATTATGTGAGCAACTTCATTCGACGCGATTTATAACAACCCACCCTCAATATTAAAGGACAGTTTTGTCTAACGTCACCCTACCCACTTATAACAAAAAGTGAAATAAATTCTCAACATTAATACTGTAAACAAAATGATTCGAACGAGGCAGTCAGTGAGCCGACTATGGAACCCCGATAGAGGGGGTGAAAGATAGTGGGAATGTTTTCAGTGTTGCTAACATAAAAAAAAAACCTTTAAACACCGTGCAAGGCTGATGCGTGGGGCGCTACTACAATATGTAAACCTTAAATCGCGTCGAATGAAGTTGCTCACACAATTGTGATCGAACTTCACTTGGTAAGTTCGTTTGATCATCAATTATTTTTATTGTTTCCAATACTCGCAAACAATGAAGCTACATCAAACTCAACTACATAGTCTCGTCTTCATTCAACACGACATTTTCCAAAAACTGTACAAAAACACTTCATCTGATCTACTTTTCATAATAAAACATACAAAAAAACTATTCACCTGCTTAATTTTCTCAAAATATTCCATCAGGGTTCCATAAAAATACTATTAAATTGTTTGTTAAATGGCATAATATAGTAACTAACAAAAAGTTTTTATAATGTGTCCGCAAAATAATGTTGTAAATAACAGATACGACAAAACTTACACGCATAATTCCAACGTATATTGTAGTATGTACTTATGTTACTTACGATCAATGACCATTTATGACCACCGGCGTAAAGTGAAGTAAGTAATACATACCACAAATTTTAGATTCTCTTCTCCGTCATATACTGTCGTAAGTGCAATTCCGGCAAAAATATGAAATATATCAGAGAAGTAATTATATCACTATAAAGATAGTATCTTTGTTATTGATTATGCCAATTTACAAAGCAATCCATTGAACTATGTGACTACCGTACACATTTCAAACTTTAAAGTGCTCTCCTGTAAACTTGCCATTTTCAACTTACGACAACTTACGTAGGGGCCGTCGACATGTTATCTTCCAGTCTAAACATGTTTACGTACAATCGAAACGGTTCAGAACGGATAAAAGCATAACGGATCAAACGCTTTAATACTAAAAGGGTACCGTCAAAAACCGTTCATATGTATGTAACATGACATAACAATCGTCGACACGCTTTTATTGCGTGCTATTTGCAAGAATTTCTACCTACGTTATGACAAATCACGCATGCCGCTTTTATAAGTTGTACGACATTGTTTGTATTTAAAGTAGCTGTTCATAATTATTGTATTGGACCAGTGCCTCATATGTCATAGCCATGGCAAAAACAGGTAGGTACATTTTGAGAATGTCAAAGGAGAAACAGATAACAAGTACTTTGTTATTTGTTACTCCTTTTTTAATTTAAATAAAATCTTATAAAATGTTACGAAATAACTACTTATCAGTAATAAAATAAAACCGTGTCACAGCCACTACCACCGTCCTCAGGTTATTTCGTGAAGATGGCATTTGCAACAGTACCGAAATATCGGATGCTTAATAATCACAATTTACATGGTAATAAAATATCCCATTTCAGTACAGATGGTGCCTTTTTTAGGCTGTAGTGCGAGTAGATTTTACGTCAGGTCCAAAACTTCGGAGGGCCGTCTGTACTAAAAAACGTCGTACGAGACACGTGCAAAAAGGAAATTCGTAACTCGTATCGATTTAAAACATTGCTACTCGTTTCGGATTTCCTATTTTCGCACTTGTGTCGTAATGTACTATTTTAAGTCACACTAATAATGTAAATGACCATGTTAGCTTAAAAACTAAGAATAACATTTAATTAGCATTTACATAAATTCCCCCTGCACTGTAATTCAATACACTCAAGAAGTGATTGCGAAAACACAAATCAAATTATTTATTAACTAAATATTTTGATTTGGGATATGACATCCAATATTTATAATCAATACACTCGTGTTAAACGCTCGTTGTCAGCTAATTTCAAAAGCGGATGCCATAATTGTTGTAACATTTTTTATAGGCAGAGGTGCATTGGGTCGTAATTAAGTATAACTTAAAATACCTCCTGATTAATAATAGTTTACATTAATTTATCGCCCGTATTAGATTTACACAAGTTTATTTTATTCGTTTATTCTAATACAATTGTGACTTTTGCAATGTTATAAGAAATTATACTTATTACTTATGTCTCATGATAGTTGGAAATAAAATTTTCGCAAAGTTGCAAGTTTTCTGAACTTCTGCAAATAAAAATTAGTTGAATAATGAATGCAACTCGTTCTTTGAAAACATTATGCTACTTTTACTTTGCTCTACGCTACCTTCTAATATTGGAGCAAAGTCGCTGGCATCCCGGCTAAGTACACTTTTGAAGTCACATGTTCCCACTGAGATTGGCAAGAAGCCAGCGTTTGCTAGAAATGTACGAGAGTCATTGAAATACATCTCCGATGTTGTCGCCTATCGCGGTATTACATGCCTACCTGTTGAAATATTGACGTGACATTCAGAGTATATGGAAATTGTGTAATTTGCATACATGTATGTCAAAGTCAAAGTCAAAGTCAAATAATTCTTTATTCAAATTGGAATAGCAACAAACTCTTTTGAATCGTCTAGATATGAAAACTACTTCCGGTTCGAACCCTAAACCGCTGACCCAAGAAGAACCGGTAAGAAACTTGGCGGGAATTATTTTTTCAAACAATGATGGTACATCTTACAACTAACATGCATTAAAAAAAAAACATAAAATTGATCTTAAACAAATTGAAATATAATAATAATAACAAGAGATGTAAAGTCTCTATATGTATGTAATTGTGTATTGACGTTTCATGGAGATTTTTTAATTATAAAATATACTTATTAGGAAAATGTTGAAATAATTAACAATGGTAATTTGAGCAACAAAATTGACACTTATTTATAGCACAGAAAAAGTTTTCTCTCTCTCATATTTAAAAGCTTTGCTCTTGTCGGTGTAGCTCAAAGCATGCTCTCCACTTTCCTCGATCCCAAGCCATCTCTTTCAGGCTTTGATACGACGTGACTTTCACGTTCTCCTTGATTTGTTCAATGTAATTTCTCCTTGGTCTTCCTCTTCCACGCTTTCCTTCAATCTTCCCCTCCATTTTATGAGGTTGTCATGACGTATTAGATGGCCCAACATCCTTCCTCTTCTGTTCTTTATAACGTCCATCAATTGCCTCTTCTCCTTAAACTTGTCTAAGACATCCTCATTCGTCACTCTCTCTGTCCAACTAATCCTCTCCATTCGCCTCCAACACCACATCTCAAATGATTCTAGGTAGGTATTCTTTTTCCTTTTGCGTCATGGTCCATGCCTCGCTACCGTACAATGTTATACTCCATGTATAAGATTTAACCTCCTGGGGTCAGAAGTACTAATACTAGGACAAAATCGGTTTGCAGTGAAAACCCAAGTATCAAAATAGATACTTGATGCCAAGACCCAGCGTGATAGTACTAGAACAAAATATTTACACCCTCCAGGTGTATTTGAATTACCCGCCGTGTCAGTTTGATGTTACTGGTTAGTCTGTATATATATTTGGCATTGTGGCAGCATTGATTGAAGTGGGCGGGGAGTGCTATTTTCGGTTTTCTGTCACAAGACGTCGAGCCAATGACGCATGCAACGAGAAGAGGTTAGTTTAACCTATTATTATCGTTATAATCTTTACTTTTTACTCGCTAATATTGATTTTATTTTCGAGATTAAGAAATAAATTATTCGTATATACCGTTATTTTCATTTAATTTTGTATATTTTAACATGATTATTGTAGGAAAATATATTCGTACTAGTACTAGTACACTGGGCAATCAATCAATCTTCCCCCTCAAAAAGTCTTATATATATTTTGGATGTGAATATTTGTCTCTGGCTTTAATGTCTGACGTACATCTTGAGTCTGTAGTGATGAGGCTTCCCAAGTATCTAAATGATGTTACAACCTCCACTAATGATCCATTTAAATATATTGGTTCTGAGAGCTGGTTTCCGGTTTTTGATGTCACCAAGATTTTTGTTTTGTTTATATTTATCTTCATTGAAAACTCCTGAAAGGTTGTGTCCATTATGTTAAATAGTGTCTCTAAATCTTTATTTGAATCTGCTATTGCTGCTATATCATCCGCGATCCTTATAAATTTTACTGTATATCCATTGAATTTTACTCATATATCAGTTTGCTCGTTTATTTTGCATATAGCTGATTCCATAAAAATGCTGAAAATTTGCGGTGAGAGTGAGCAACCCTGTCTAACGCCTTTTCTTATCTTAGCTGATCCAGATTCTTCGCCTACTTTTATTATGGTCTTCTGTTGTTCATATAAGTTGTAGATGAATCACCTGTCCCTATAGTCCAGCCCAGTTTAAGCCTTTGAAACATTTTCTTCCAGTCCACGCTGTCAAAAGAAAAAGTTTGACAATCTATTAAATAGGTAAAAAACATCAGTTAAAGTAACTTCAAAATCTTTTCAACGCTAACATTGAAATATACCTTTTTAACGGCCAACTGTTGTAGGCTTTGTAGTAGGTTTAGTGCCTACAAACTAAGTGTTCGAACCATCAACAACAATAGAAGCCTATGTCAGTTAATCCAGCAGCGGACCTCTCCTATTAGACCTATGCGTATTAGGAGGTAATCCTCATAATCTTGCTGAGCCTCATAAACTGACGGCAAGTAAGAATGTACTTGTCACCACTCCAACTCCTCCCGTGGGTGCCGTAAAAGTCGAATAAGGGATTGAAGTGTGAAGTAATAATAAAAGTTCAGTATAAACAGGATCAATGTGATAACTACATACAGTTTTGTAACAGTAATGTAACACATTATGACTTCTACTTTTATACATTTCGTGTAATATCAGAGTACCTGTATAATACATGTGATGTTATTTGGGCACAGGGACCTGGGCACGTTGTCGATGGCGCTTTCGTCTTGCGGCGTTGTAGTTATTTCTATACAAACTTACGAACATAACATCGACAATGTGGTCCTTTTGCCCAGATAACATCACATATAAGAAAACGTCGTCCACTAAGGTCTCATAGCGAGTACGTCTTTTTCTTATAATCTATTTAGGGATAGGCGATCTGAGGATCCAAACGCCGACATCGCTCTTTGGTAAATAAATAAATTTGTATTTTTATTATTGTGACATAGTTCCTTCGGTAAAATGTTTTCGGAGTTCGCGGCAAACTGTGTAAATTGTCCCTGAAAATCTATTTTTCTTGGGAATTTAATACGACAAACATTTTATTCAACTAAGCAAGCTACTTTGTGACGTTAAACCCGTTTGCAAGACAATTTGCAGTCACACGTCGTGATATAAGTTTGTCCTTACATTAAGTAGCTAGCAAGATAGTGTCGAGACACTAAGCATGAATTTACATGTTCATTAGGCGAACATTTGCATGTCTTAGAGTGGCATGTAACTCAACGCAACTCAATTTCCTTGCACTCAAACGTTTTCCTCCCGCTGAGGGGGTGGTCTCATTTCCGCATTATAAAGCACTTCCGTTGCTAACAAGTATTATTAAATTAATGTACGTGTTGTTGATTTCGTGTATTAATAGTTACAGATGTACTATTCAACGTAGGTACACTCTTCATATACCCACAGGGAGAGATTTTTCCGAGTTTTTTTTAGCCTATATAATGTCCCACTGCTGGGTTTTTTGAGTTATGTGGGAAAAAACATAAGTATTGTATTGACACAAGTGAAACTAATATAATACAAGTATGTCTCTAATTTTACATGCTTATCGATATATTTGTAGCATAATATTCATTTTTTTTTGGTTGAAGACGAAGGTCTTTGATCAGTGTGTGTTGCCACTGCCAGTGATGACATACGGTACTGAAACGTGGCCGCTTACAATGGGCCTCATAAGAAGGCTTAAAGTCACCCAAAGGGCAATGGAGAGGGCTATGCTAGGAATCTCTCTGCGTGATCGGATTAAAAATGAGACCATCCGCAGCAGAACCAAAATAACCAAAATCTTCGAATCGCTAAACTGAAGTGGCAGTGGGCGGGGCACATTGCGCGTAGAACCGATGGACGTTGGGGCGGGAAGGTTCTTGAGTGGCGGCCGCGTACCGGAAGGCGTAGCGTGGGTAGGCCCCCCACAAGGTGGACTGATGACCTGGTGAAGGTCGCAGGAGTCCGCTGGATGCGGGTGGCGCAGGACCGGTCATTGTGGCAATCTTTGGGGGCGGCCTATGTTCAGCAGTGGACGTCTTTCGGCTGATGTGATGATGATGATGATTATTTTTTTACCAAATTACAACGTAACGTAACGTTAAAATTCGTTCTTTATTAATCCATCACTTTGATTGTTTTCTGCAACACAAAACTACCTTATCCGTTTTTTTGGGTTCCGTAGCTAAACGGAACCCTTATAGTTTCGCCATGTCCGTCGTTCCGTCTGTCCGTCTGTCCGCAGCATAGCTCACTGGCCGTTAATACTAGAAATCTGCAATTTGATACAGGTATACATTTTAATTATGCCAACAAGGTGGTACAATAAAAACTAGAAAATAAAATTTTGTTCGGGTACCTCCCCAACTGGTGAAGTAGTGATGATTTTTTTTATTTTCTGTGATCCTACAGTGTGGGTATCATTAAATAGGTCTCTTAAAAAGAATAAGGTTCTCAAGAGAAAGTTTTTTTCTAAAGTCAATATTTTCGCAGATAATCGCTCCAGAAGAAAAAAAATTGTGTCTACTGCTGGACGTCATAGACCTCCCCTAACTTATGAATATGGATCGCCATGCTGGGCAAGAGGATTGTCAAACGCAGACGCGTACCTATGTCCACTATAACGATGCTGCTGCCCATCATCAATGTTTAATAAATGAATCGTCTAAAACACTTATAAACCGGATAGGTACACTTCGACCCATTGAGATTGTTTGTAGCATGTAGGTATTAATCCCACTATGACATCAAAATGGCTTGCCAGCTTTGCAAACTGCCGTTTAATGCGTCGAAATTGCGAGCCGTTTCCATCTTAAACAATTCCGTTGAAAGCACTTAGTTGTAATGCGGGCTATCTGCGCCCTGCCGTGCCATTCCGATCTTCGGTGTGCAATTACGAGCAATGAAATGGTACTTGTGGTATTCAGACCTGGGGGGTTACCAGAACGTACTAATGTTCAGTTTAGGTCGAGAGAAAGGGACAAGGCTATACGAGTCGTAAATCCCTGTCCCTTTCCCTGAACCTAAACTGAATCGCAGGGGTATTAATGCGATTCAGTTTAGACTGTCAATTTTTGACAATTATTTTCTCGAACTGCTTGAGGTTAACGTTACCCATACTTGAAAAATCATGGAACGGCTACAGGAGGGCTATCACGATCTTCTAATGCGAATCATTTTAGGACCTAAACTTTTTAAGTATCGGTAACGTTAGGCTTTACTCGAAACGTAAAGCAGGCCTTCGCGCTCGCTTTAATAAATAAGTGCGAGCGCGATAGAATCACGTAACCGATACTTGCCAACACATCATCCATTCAATACATTCAACACAACCAATACCATGTCATGGTACGGCTACTGAACTGATTCATTGCTGCAGGTTTAAGATATGAAGTGCGGCTACCATATTAGGGGATTTGGATCTTGGATGGCGTTTTGAGGTTTTTGAGTTCCCACATTCCCGTATCATCATTTAAGCCATCATACATCCACTGGTGTACCTAAGCCTCCCCTTTGAATCTCCATATATACCGGTTGGAAATTAACTGTATCCAGCGTCTCCCGACGATCTTTATAAGGATGTCTGTCCATCTTGTGGGCGTACGTACTACGCAGCATCAAGATCAAATTACGAAAAATAAATTAACTTTCCTGAATTTTTAAAAGTAGTGACAATTATTTATAGGTAAGAGGATATTTTTATGAAGGTACAGTCGAGTTGCCATTAGATATATCGAAGAGGGTAGGATGCTCACAAATATCTAAGCAGGCCTCTGTTGACATTGCGTTAGATTTTATGCTGAGATAATTATGAGCGCTGTGGCCCGATACACCTAGTGGAGACTGTATTAGCATGTTTTTTGTTTTTATCACGAGTTTATAAATCCGGGTCTTTTGGTAGGTAGGCTTGCGTGGGGATACAGATCCAAAACATAGAGTCGATTTGAAGAAATTTGCTGTTTTGTACACCTGCTGCAACCCATTCACGGGCACAAAAATAGATATCTGTGAACTGGTCCCAGCCGGCGTATAGAGGCTATTGGAGATTATGGAATAGACTAATGGGTTATGGTGATGAAGGTTGGATGGATATTGGCGTTTATTATTAAGTGTAAAAATACAGGTGCATAAGTTTGAGTAATTTGTTACTCAAATTTATGACCCATTGCACTGTATTTCAGTGTCATATTTTGGTACAGTATATTTTACATAAGCAGATTATTTAGGATTTTGCATATGATTGTTCAATATCTGTTAAGAGTATTTCGTAGCAAAAAAATATTGGAAATCATTGGCTAAATCCAGTAGGGATATAAGGTTTTGGCGTGAAATCGGCTAAGAAATTCAGTTACGACTCCAACTCGGAATCATAACGTAAATCATTAGATTTGGTTGTTCCACCGAGTTGCAAACATATCTCGAACCGCATAATTCGCACGAGCGAACAGCAATTGTTTTATGGCTTCTGTTCAAAAAAGGAAGCTAAAGATATTTTCAAATGTCGAATCTTTTTCCGCTTCAATACCTTGCCAGAGCTGGCGCTGGCGTGAATTCGATCTTTTGATCAAAGTTTTCGGATTAAGCGCATTTAAAAAATGTAAGTACTTATGTATTTTATCTATACCTAACATACAATTATGTACAGTCGTTAACAGACATATCGTAGCGTCTGAAGAAGCCCACTATTCACAATCTTCTTCATACCTATTTTCTGGACACATGGATCAAAAGTTAGAGGGGGGGGGACACAATTTCCTTTAATCTCCGAAACTAGTAACTTAAAAGACGAAGTGTGTCTGGGGTCCTTATTGTTTTTCACTGACCTGTAAAAACGGTACCCCACAGGATTACAGCGAAATAAAAAAACATCCCCACTTTACGTGTACCTTGTGTGCAGGTAGGTAACCGAAGACATTTTTTTTCCAAAAATATTTGATTCTACGATATTGTCGATATTATTAACATGTTTACTCGTACTAAATAACAGATATCGGCTATATTAACGGCCATTGAGCTATGCGGACAGACAGACGAACATGGCGAAACTGTAAGATTCCTTGTTTACTACGGAACCCTTAAAAAAGCGCCTACATTCATCAAAGCAGCAAATTCCGAAATAAAATTTAGTATTAGATAAGACAGTTTCAAACTATATTAATATATGTACTCGTACATACGTACATTACTTAGGTATCTCATTGGTTGCGGAGACACTCGACCCATTGGGATCTTTTGTGTACCTAACTTCAATCTACCTAGGTACTTAAAAAGTAGCTTCATTTTTGCCTATGTCCAATATGTAGGTATCTACATATACAGTGTACATATACATATAACTATTACCTACTTACTGTTAATGAATGAGATGAAGCATGGCATCTACGGGCCTTAAGCGGTTCGTCTGACGAAGCATAATCTAAATTATCATACAGCCCATTTTTATGCTGGCTCGGCTTAGCGCGAGGTGTGTTATTCCAAATGCTTGTCGGGTAAGTGTGAGTGAACCAACATAACTGAGAACACTCACTACTCAACTCTCAACTCAGCTCTACATTAACATTTTCAGTAGATGACATATCAAGGGTTTGAACGAAAACGGGTCAATCCTTGACCCAACTCAAGAACTAATGAACCTACCTACAATGACCTAATCTGAATCGCGATGTATCAGTTCCAATAGGATAACTGTCAAAACCTGACATGCAGAACCTAACCTGAATCATCAGAATCTGATCATGTGAGCCCCCTGATTACAGTGACGAGGTGTAATTCGTTGTAGGTAGGTTCATTAGTTCATGAGTTGGGTCAAGGATTGACCCGTTTTCATTCAAACCCTTGATATGTCATCTACTGAAAATGTAATTACCATCTGTCATAACTAGGGTTAGGAATTTTGGTGGCATTAGGTGGACAGAGAACAGTGGAGTGGTTTTTTTTAATTTTTTTTATGATTGATTGAATAATTAATTAATCAGAAATGATTATTTTAAACAGGGTTTCGCCAATTTTAAGTATTAAATAATTTCATCTTTAATATTTGACTACCTATGAATTGAAATTCAATCATTCTTTGTAACATAGCTTATGATTATTATATAATATTTACGGTCTTCGAGAGAACTAGAACCTTACAAATTAAAAAATAAATTTTCTCACATACCAACAATTTTTAATTGAAAATTTATTTCCAGTTCCTCAAAAATAAAATTCATGTTATTTATTTAAATTCCTTGATAAATCCAGCTTGAATTGAACACTATTTCGTTATTATTTTATAAATTAATCATTTATTCAAGTTAAAAATGTTTGTAACATCGACTCCACTGCTCTATGTTCAATAAATGCCACCAAAATCCTAACCCTAGTTATAACCAATTTACGTTAACTCCTCAATAGTCCTTCCATTATTTTACAATACACCAGTTGCTACAAGATAGTAATAATTATTTTTTCACTACACTGCTCGTAAACACGCTGTTTGTCCTTCAATTTCACAGCGCAAAACTGTGTTTTAATCTCTAGAGGTTAAAGTATTTTTTTTTTAATCTTCTGGATAGACTAAGCTGTTTTGTTTATTTTTTGGAAGTTGAGGACTTGCAAATAAATACCTTCTAATTTGTTATGTTTGAGTTTTATTTCGCATGTTTCCTCGATTTAGTGTGGTGAAAAATGTTGTGTTTCGATCGGCAGCAAAGCTTGTTCAACTCTCGTGCCTTAAAACCCTCGCATCGCTCAAGATTCCATTTTATCTCTCATTCTTATTTTTTATTTCTCATTTTATCATTTTATATTTTATTTTTTCTCGTGGTTCAAATTCTGGAATCTTTCGCTTGCTCGGGTTTCAATATTTTTACGAGAGTTAACGAGTGAGCGTATCTACATATAAGCGCTTGTCTTATTACTTACGAGATTTTGTTTCGATTGCAGTCGCGGAACCTTCATAATGTTTATATTTTCCGTAATGAAAGGTTCCCCGACTGCAATCGAAACAAAATCTCGTAAGTAATAAGACAAGCACTTATATGTAGATACGCTCACAAGAATAAACCTGAAAAAGGAATTATTTTTTACTTTTAAGAACGTTTTTAAACGGCAGTCGTGTTTTTAATTTTTTAATTAATTAATTTATTTAATTAATTTATTTATTTGAAATCTTTTAGTGTATTGGAAGATTCTTTAAATTTCGATAAAATTTGGAAGGCTGACCCTGCGTAGGGCCGAAGTTCGCTCCGGAGGCCCGAAGAGTTCCCATCCCAGGTATTTCGGGCGAAGCCGTAGGTAGGGCACGCCGCGCAAGGGCCGGAACGTTAGCGAAACCAATGTAAATTTATGTTAAGCGAGTCCGAACTTCCGAAGGGTGAGGTTTAGGATGGGAGGCCGAAAGCAGAGCTCGTGGAGGCCTAGACTATCACTTCGAAGGCCGAAGCCTGTCACTCGCAAGTAATTTAGAGCAAGGCTGAAGGCCGAGCTGTGCGAAAATTGAGTTACCATGCTTCTTCAACTACCCCAACATCTGAATATGCCGACATCCACGTAGGACCGAAGGCCCGACGGGTGAGACCACACGGTATAACCGTCCCCTTTAGCCTTTTGACCGCCAGACGAACGAATATGCCGAGCTCCAGACGCCACGCGTACGTAGTTGTCGGCCAGTGGCGGTCAAAGGGTCAACTGTTTTAGGCCGGATAGTTCGCTACAAACTCTAAAAAGCTGAGCTTCATGTTGAGTCAACGGCCGAAAGCCGAGCCGCCAGAGCCCAGCGTTACCACGCTGGGCGGTGAAATAGGGTAACATAAAAAATAACCAAAGTATTGAAGTACGTAGTATTGACAAGCTGCGAAGACCGTAGTAGGCTCTGCTCCGCGTAGGGCTGAAGGTCCAAATCGTATCTAAGAGGGGCAGTGGTTCGCGAAGCCGAAAGCCGAGCTACCAGAGCCCAGACATCGGCCCGGACCAGTGGAGGAAGAGGCCCGAACTTTCACTAAGAGTGCCATAGCATTACACTTGTAAGAAATTTAAAGCAAGGCCGAAGACGGAGCTATGGAAAAAATAAGCTACCAAGCTTTTTCAACTACGGCACTATCGGGGTGCTCTCGGCGCGATCCCGAGGACTGGAGGCTCGACGGGCGAGTCCACGCGGTACAATCGTCCTTCTTAACTATCTTAACAATCGAAGCCAGAGATTAGCGCTATCAGGGCACGTAATGAAATAGTGAAACATAAAAAAGAGCCGCAGGCCCGACGATCGTTTCCACAATTTGCGAAAGTTGTAGACCGCACTCCGCGTAGGACTGATAGCCCGAAATGTCCTCCAGAGGGGCGCCGGCTTGCGAGGCCGAAGACCGAACTACCAGAGAGAGTCCAGCGCTCCTTCGCTATACAATGTAAAAGTGTAGCTTTAAAACGAATCTCAGGGCCGCAGACTCGACAATTCGTTTCGAGAAAATGCGAAGACTGAACGTCTGCAAATGGCTGAAGGGCCGTAGGCGAAAAAGGGCCTAAATACAATTTATTTTTTAACATATTTCAAGTTTTAATTTTGATGCAATTTTGTTTGGCCACAATTGCTGTTGTTATTGTATTGTTAGGTACATTGGCCTGATATTCAAATCATATCTAGAAATCCTCGATATTACTTAGGTACGTTACGTACATGGCATTAGCACATGATTAGTGCGACAGTATATCGCTGCAAAATAGACTATCCCTCTTTTATTCATATAGTTGGTAAAAGATGGAAAATCTATCTCGCGGCGACAAACTGACGTACCTACCAATGATGTACTAAGCATACTGTTGAGTACAGCGTACCCAGCATTGCCTGCCGACAACTCAGTTGGCAGAGCTCGGATACACGTAGGCTGGATCTACTGATGAGGAGGGCTGGAGCGGCAGGAGGGCTTTTCCGATTAATAGGCAGGTTCCATTTTTCTTCTTTTTATTGTTCCTCTCTTGGTGGAGGTCAGCTTGACACTGCTCCATAGAAAACGCGTCGCGTATATATACATCACTGGCTGTGATTTTCAGCCAATCATAAAAACATGTCGACCAATCAAAAGGCAGCGTATTTCTGTTTCATGAAATCTCAGTCTGTTCCGTTCACTAATTCTGTTGGTCCGTAAATGCTGCGCGTTGATTGGTGGACTTCACATTAGTCGATTTATACTAGCCTACTTTCGCTAAGTTCTAATCACATTTACCTAATTTTAATTAATCCATGCCGCAATGTTTACAATCATTGTTTGTGAATAAATACTACACGTGGTTATCCAACGTTTACAACAAAAACACATGCGGAGTTGTTTACATTCTAAACAATAGGCGCTCGGATCTTCTATTGTTCCCGGTTTACCTGCAATGTTTTGGGTTAAAACCTTTATTTTAAACATTGCGTTGGGTTATTGACCCAGGGGTCTATTGTATCATTTGAATAGGTAACTGACCTATATTTAACGGGTTATACAGTTACATTTCTTACGTAAATTAAGTTCTAGCGAGGTATCGAATGGTTCATACATAGTACAAAATGCGACATTTTAAATCTTATACGCTAAGTTCAGGCGATTAATATCAGCCAATAGGCGACTTCTAAGGTTCGGTACATACATTTGCGTTCATGAAATTGCTTATACATTACTGATCACTTATATCTAACTTAATTACGTGAGGATCATTTATTTACATGATTTATCTTATTTCTAGGCGTTCATTGGTCGTGACGTCGTGTCGCTAACATTAGTCCTCCTCCGTCGCAAGACGCCATGTTGCATGGGTAGGCGACACGATCACGGAGTCGTCGTTGATGCGGTCGTCGGGCTCTGGGGGGCAGCGCAGCTTTGCGTCTCGCCGGCTGGCACCACGACGGCTATTTTGCAGGTGGGGCGCCGCATTACGCCATGCAGGGTCTTGACGTCAGCGGAGCGTGTTCTGCCGTCTGGTCCACGGTGTGTAGCCACGACGATCCCTTTCGGCCACGTGTTGCGAGGGCCGTTAGGGTCCGCGATGATCACGATGTCTCCCGGCTGGATCTGACGCCCGCCGCTGGCTGAAGAACCGCGGGGTGCTAGTAGCGGGTAGACTTCTTTGACCCATCGCGACCAGAAGTGGTCGGCGAGGGCTTGGGCTGTTCTCCACTTCTTGTTGTCATCTTCTTCACAGGGTCCCAGTATAGGAAGATTGGCAGCTCGCAGTAACAAGAAGTGATTCGGTGTTAAAGTCTCAGGCGCGTTCGGGTCCACTGAGACATGTGTAAGTGGTCGTTGGTTCACTATATATTCTACTTCGGCCAATACGGTGTTAAATATCTCCTCTCGTGGCGCCTTGGTGTGTAGAGTGTACGCCATTGCTGATTTGATGGTGCGTACCATCCTCTCCCACGCTCCTCCGGCAGATGGGTTACCAGGCGGGATGAACTTCCACTCCATTCGTTGTTGTAGACCGTAGGCTCGAAGTATAGGTAGCCACTCCTTATGGGCTTCTTGGAGTTCAATAGCCGACGCTCTGAAGTTCGTTGCGTTATCTGAATACATAACGCGAGGCCACCCACGTCGCGCCGCGAATCGGCGTAACGCGAGTAGCGCGCTGTCGGCGGAGAGGCTGTGCACGGATTCCAAGTGCACCGCTCGTGTTGTGAGACAGGTATAGAGAGCGATCCATCTCTTCTCTCTTCTGCGTCCGATGGTGACATATACAGGGCCCGCATAGTCCACGGCTGCGCAGGTAAACGGTCGTTCGTATGCCGTTGTTCGTTCAGGCGGTAAATCTCCATGCGGCTGTACGCGTGGCGTCGCTCGGCGTAATATGCAGATTGCGCAAGTTCGGGCGATGGACTTTACAACGGGTCGCAGGTGCAGAATCCAGTACTTCTGTCTCAGCTCGTTCACGATCGCTTCATTGTGTATATGCGCTGATTTCTTGTGTGTATGTGCGATCAGTAAGCGCGTATACACATCCCGTCCGTCAAGTATAACGGGCCTTGATGCAGTGTATTGAACTGGAGCGTTTCCTAGACGAGTCTTCATTTTCAACAAACCATCGCGGTCGATTTCAGGTGCTAATTGATATAATCTCGATCTTTTATCAATTTCTTCGCCGCGGCTGAGTGCTCGTAGTTCGTCAGGAAAGCTTCGACGTTGACTATTTTGTTGCCACATATGTTCCGCTCGATGTATGTGTGCAAGTTCTAATTTCTTCGTTCGGTCGCGACTTCGCAGCTTTTCTATAAATAGCAACACATAGGCTGTGCTATTAATGAGGCGTTCGTAACTGCTGAAGCGGTTGATGTCTGGTAATACTGATGCTGGGTCTCGTTCTGTTCGTGTAGCATGAGTCATAGCGGTCTTGATGTTCTTGCGTTCCGGTAGGTTCTCTCTTTCAGTAGCGGTGACGTCGTTCGGGTTCTGTGGCCAATCTCGTTCGGGTAACCGCAGAAATGCCGGTCCTTGGTACCACCGATCGTCGATGGTGATGCGCTGGCTCGGTTTACAGCGCGTTCCATCGTCCGCCACGTTGAAATTAGTCGGCAACCATCTCCACGATTGTCGGCTTGTAAGTTCGGCGATCTCGGCTATGCGGTGACTGACAAACGGTCGATATTGTCGCGCGTCATCCCGTAGCCATGACAACGTAGTTTTTGAATCCGTCCAGTATGTGATGTCATCTGCAGTGTAGCGCTGTTCTTTCAGGATAGTTTGAGCGAGGCGCGCGGCGATCAAAGCAGCGCTCAGCTCCATCCGTGGCACCGATAATATCTTTAATGGTGCGACTCGCGTTCGACTTGCGGCTAAGCTGACGTGCACGTCGTTTCCGACTTCAGTGCGCCAGTAGGCCACGGCGCAGTAGGCTTCGGTACTTGCGTCGGAGAAAACGTGCAGCGTTCGACGTGTCGGATCCCTCGGCGAGTCGTACTGACGCGGTATTCTTAGTTCGGCGATGTATTTCAGGGCTTTCAGCCACTGAAAAAATGCTTCGGTGTCTTCTCGTTCTAATTCTTGATCCCAGTGCGTGCCCTTCGCCCAGACACGCTGTAGCAAGATCTTAGCGCTGATCACATACTGCGCGATGAGTCCTAGCGGGTCGTAGACAGACATAACTGTAGATAGGACTTGTCTCTTCGTTGGCGCTCGATCGCAGTTCTTGATGTCTTCTGGCACGCGTAGTAGCTTCGTGTTAAAGCTAAGCGTGTCTGTGCTAGGGTCCCACACCATGCCTAGCACCTTCTGTGATTTTTCGCCTAGCATCGTCGTAGGTTCGCTTGATCGCAGTTCGTTCGGTAGTTCTTCGATCAATTGACGATTGTTGCTAGCGAAGCCTCGCAGGTTGAATCCTCCCTCGGCGTGTGACTCGCGTACTTGCTTGACAGTTCGATGCAAGTCCTCCTCGGTCTCATAGCTAGCCACGTAGTCGTCCATGTAGTGGTTGTTCTTGATATCATAGACTGCCTCGGGGTATCTCGTTCGGTTGTCTTCGGCGTTCTTGTTGCGTACAAGATGTGCTAAACATGGGCTGCTCACGCATCCGAACAGCACCCGTGTTAACTTGTAGATGTGCGGCGTGCGGTCTCGTTCGTTATTCCTCCATAGGAATAGCTGGCTGGCTTGATCTTCGTGCTTCAGATGTATTCGCATGAACATATCTTGAATGTCCGCTGTCACGGCGAATGGATTCTCTCTGAAGCGCAGCAATATTCCCAGCAGGCTCTGAAGAAGGTCTGGACCGCAGAGAATGAAGTCGTTGAGACAAAACCCTTGACATTTTGCCGCAGCATCGAAGACAGCACGCATTTTTTGCTTCTGTAGGTTAACTACAGGAAAATGCGGTAGATAAAAGGTAAGATCGCTGACCGGCGGCTCGTTCAAACGTACGGCGTAACCCTTTTCGATTAAAGCTCTTATTTGCTTGCAGTAATCTTCGGCGAACTTCGGGTCGCGTCTCATTCGCGATTCAAGGTTCAATAACCGCGAATGCGCCGTAGTGTAGCTGGCCGGTAGTTTGACGTCATCTGTAGCCCACAGCTGTCCAACTTCATAATGATCTTCATGTTTCACGACGCTCGAATTGAAAAGGTCGACAGCTCGTTGATCCGCGGGCTTGACGTTGTCTTTGCTCGAAACTCCCAAAGCTTCTATCGCCCAGTGTTTCTTTAATTGTTCATCGAGTTCATCTTGTTCAACGCGACAATGCAGTACAACTTGTTCGTTCGTTCTGATTATCTTCGGCCGAAATCCGAAGAAACACCATCCCAAGCGGCAGCGTATGGCGGCGGGATCGAGTTCGCCTGCCATCCTTATCTCGTGCGGTATGCATAGCTGCCAGTGGTCGCCTCCGATGAGCATTTGCGGTATTCCCGTAGTGTAGCATTCATCGGCGAGGTCCTTGAGATGTTCGTACTTGATCATATCGGCTTTGTTTATGATCTGGCTGCGTAGTCCGATTCCGCGTACTGTTCGCAGCGTGATGTCGTAGCCTGTCCCGCCTCGCGCTGACCGTATCTTCGCCTTAACGGTAGCTGTGTTCGTTCGGTGCGCGATATCGCCTATACCGCGCACGCATAGCGGTGAAACAGGGCCAGACAATCCGATCTGTTCGGCGATGTCCTCCTCGATAAGGCTCAGTGTCGAGGCGTCGTCCAACATCGCGAAGATGTGTGCTTCTCCGCCCGGGCCGCTCACGGTGACGGGCAGTACTTTAAGTAGCACATTAGCAGGTTCGATCCCCGAGGTAACGTATATGCGAGCGGTATCTGGTTCATCCTGCTCGTTCGGTGCATGTGTTATCTCGGCCTGCGTGGCGCGCGGCGCGCGCGTGGTGGGGGCGTGGCCTGTCCTCTCTCCTATAGAGTACACCGGCGCGGTCGTAGTGAGATGTACTGCGGCTTCAGTCTGTACTTCTTGCTTATCCGCGTGTAGCAAGCGATGGTGGGGATGCGGACAGCCTGGCACGTCGCATCTCTTCGCTCGGCAGTACTGGCGCTGATGTTTGTCGTTGAGGCAGCGAAAACACACCCTGTTCAGTCGCGCCCAGTCCCATCTCGCTCCGACGGGTTGGGCAGCTAATTTGCGGCAATCTGTCGTTCCATGGGTTCCTCCGCAATATAAGCAGATTGCGCGCGGGTTCTTCGTGGTGGCGTTCGTGGTATATACCACTTTCGAGGACAACGGCTGCGACGAGCGCGACTGGGACAGAGCAGGGCGGGCAACCGGTCGGTTCGTGTTGCGCTCATACCGCGCCTGCGCTGACACGGAGTTCGATGTCGCGGTAGCAGTCCGTCGCGATGTTAGAGGGGCTCTGGCGTGCGAGTATTTCATTTCCTGCTCGCTCTCGTACATCAGGAAGTCCGACAGCTGGACTATTTCAGCTTCGTCTGAGTAGCGGTGTGCGCGGGCGTAGTCACACCATCGGCTTCGTAGATGGGGGCTCAGGCGGTCGGTGATTTCCCTTATTAGCATAGGATTATCGGCGTAGTGACGGCGGTCGATGTCCATAACTGTAGATACTATGTTTGCGATCTTGATTGCGAAGTTATTTAGGTCATGCGCTGTCGGCCCGACGGTAGGCAGCCGACGCAGGTCTTCTAGTGCTTGGTCGAGTAGTACTTCGCTCCTTCCGTACTGTTTCTTCAATATGCGCATGATGAGGTCTGGACGAGTAGCTGTAGCCAGGACGTGCTGGACGCAAGCCTTGGCTTCTCCTTTCAGCGCCACTCGCAGTCTCGCCACGTTCTCGTACTCGGTAAACTTGTATCTTGTCGCTGTCTCGTTGTATGTGTTATAAAAACTGCGCCACTCGCTGACATTACCATAGAAAGCAGGTAATTCGTATATTTCTTTCGGTGCAGGTCTCGCAGCCCTCTGCATTTTTTCAAATATCTCGAACATACTGGCGGCGATGCTCTCCTGTGTCGAGATGTGCGTTCTTGGAGTTCTCGCATCCGGACTCGGCGAACGCGAGTACTGTTGCCTCCTTCTCGCGGAGGTCTTCGGTTCGGGGGTGAACGGCCTCTCACGTTCATAGGCTCGTTCGGATTCAGGCGAGAGTGACCTTTTCCGTTCGCGGGTCCTCTCTAGTTCGGGGCTCGGCGATCGCTCAGCAGGCCTCCTCGTTCTCGGAGTCTCGAACATCGAGCGTGGTTCAAGGTTCGGTGCTCGACGTTTCGATGCCGGCTCGCGTGTCTCGTACGCCCAATCCTCAGGTTCATAATTCCTCGTAAGCGCCTCAGGTTCCGCGGCCTCGATCCCCAGCCGCAACGCTTCGAGTTTTTTGTTCAATGCTTCCGCTTCGCTTAGAAGTCTTCTTTGTTTTCCCCGTAATTGTTGCATAAGTTCAATGCCTTTGTTCCATGGTTCTATTGTTCGGTGAGGTGCGAAGGATACTTGTCGTGTCCGATCATCCTCGCGAAGTTCCCGTTCCGTATAAGTTCGTACGGAGTCGTCGTTCGGCGCGCTCGTTGGCGCTATAGCGCTTGCGGCACGTGTGTCCAGCGCCGTGGGCGCCGGGCGACTAACTGTGCGCGCATGATCTAGCGCTCGCTCGAGTGTAAGCGTTCCCCCGTCGGCCGGTTGCGATGTGGGCGGGGCTAATGGCTCGCTCCCCTCCATATGCCCACGTGCGTCGCCGGCCTCACTGCCGTCAGTACTGCGCTCGTCTTCGGTGCGCGAGGCCCTGGCTCGTTTCATTTCGGCGGCCTCCGCTCCAGCCGCTAGAAAGCGTCTTCGTTCTTCATCGTCGTGAATCGACGACATTGATCTCGTCGTGATTCTTCTTCCCGTCATCGCTGCGGTGCTAAGGTTCCGGGTTCGTGCACGCAGTCGATGTCTCAGCTTCAGTCTGAGGGGTCCGGGAACACGATGCGGAGTTTCAGTAGATCGGTCGCTGCGTGTGTCCGCTGAGTCAACCATCCGTAGTTCGGTCCGAAGTAGTTGACGTTGCTCGCAGAGGTTCGGACTGGTTCGCTATCCGGCTCGAAGGACCAAAAATGTTGAGTACAGCGTACCCAGCATTGCCTGCCGACAACTCAGTTGGCAGAGCTCGGATACACGTAGGCCGGATCTACTGATGAGGAGGGCTGGAGCTGCAGGAGGGCTTTTCCGATTAATAGGCAGGTTCCATTTTTCTTCTTTTTATTGTTCCTCTCTTGGTGGAGGTCAGCTTGACACTGCTCCATAGAAAACGCGTCGCGTATATATACATCACTGGCTGTGATTTTCAGCCAATCATAAAAACATGTCGACCAATCAAAAGGCAGCGTATTTCTGTTTCATGAAATCTCAGTCTGTTCCGTTCACTAATTCTGTTGGTCCGTAAATGCTGCGCGTTGATTGGTGGACTTCACATTAGTCGATTTATACTAGCCTACTTTCGCTAAGTTCTAATCACATTTACCTAATTTTAATTAATCCATGCCGCAATGTTTACAATCATTGTTTGTGAATAAATACTACACGTGGTTATCCAACGTTTACAACAAAAACACATGCGGAGTTGTTTACATTCTAAACAATAGGCGCTCGGATCTTCTATTGTTCCCGGTTTACCTGCAATGTTTTGGGTTAAAACCTTTATTTTAAACATTGCGTTGGGTTATTGACCCAGGGGTCTATTGTATCATTTGAATAGGTAACTGACCTATATTTAACGGGTTATACAGTTACATTTCTTACGTAAATTAAGTTCTAGCGAGGTATCGAATGGTTCATACATAGTACAAAATGCGACATTTTAAATCTTATACGCTAAGTTCAGGCGATTAATATCAGCCAATAGGCGACTTCTAAGGTTCGGTACATACATTTGCGTTCATGAAATTGCTTATACATTACTGATCACTTATATCTAACTTAATTACGTGAGGATCATTTATTTACATGATTTATCTTATTTCTAGGCGTTCATTGGTCGTGACGTCGTGTCGCTAACACATACATATGTGGTTAAATATCTCGTATCTCGCAAACTATTTACGTAGGTAAATGTTATTTCCATTCTTATTAAATATTGTGTTATAGCTATTTTCCGCAACTCGATATCTAACGTGCATATTTTGCGTGGTCCCAACGCTGGCCCAATACTTGTTGGGAGCTCACAAACAGGTTACCTCACGATGTTTTCCTTCACCGTAAAGCACTTGTGATGATATCAAATGATGATGTACATACATAAGTTTTTCGAAAAACTCATCGGCACAAGCTGGGGATTGAACCCAGAACCGCTGCGTAGCAGCCGTGCGTTTTACCACTCGACCACAAACACTTATATAAGGTAGGTAAGTATCTGTTTCATACACACTAAGCCCCGTGTCAGCGGTGACAGTTCTGTCACGGCTTAGAATTCAAAGAAAAATTTCAATACCGCGATGTAGAACATTTCGAGTTTTCTCTTCATACATATTATTAAACATATAACTTGTATCTGTATTTACAATCTGCATGTAAAATGCTTGAATTTGATACCCAAATCATAGCGTTTGGATCACATATTATTCTATGCGATTTGATTGCATTTTAATGAATCTCGCTCTTCTTGAATAAGTTACACACATACACTGAGAAAAAAATGGGCTCACAAAGCACAATAAACGCTTTGTCATTTTTTTTGTTGTCGTAAGAACAATAAGCTTTGTGGCGACATCAAATTGAGCTTATTGCCACAGACAACTTTTTTTTTGCTAATAGTAAATCGACAATTTATTGTATCGGTAACAATATTTACATTGCTACCGGAACAACCTATTTTACCTTTGTCATGGCCTTCATAAAATATTGCTAATTTATCAAGGTTAGACTTAGTTTCTACAGCAAAGCATCTGTACTTTGTCGTAGCGACCAAACAACTTTGTTATTTTATCAAATCACGTGATTTGTCACTGCAACAAAGCGTTTATGTTTGTTCCAGTTACAATATCACTTTGCAATGTTAGCAAAGTTTCACCTTGTCGCTGGAGCAAAGATTTTATCCTTTGTTGCAGATACAAAGTGCATTGCTAACTTATTAAAGTTAGATTTAGCTTATATAACAAAGCAGTTATATTTTGTTGTTCTAACAACGGAACTTTGCTCATTTCAAAACTAAAACGATTTGTTACTGCAACAAAGTTTTTATTTTGTTCCAGTTACAATACCACTTTGCAATGTTAGCAAAGTTTCACTTTGTCGCTGGAGCAGACAGTTTACCCTTTGTTGCAGATACAAAGTGCATTGCTAACTTATTAAAGTTAGATTTAGCTTTTATAACAAAGCAGTTATATTTTGTTGTTCTAACAACGGAACTTTGCTCATTTCAAAACTAAAACGATTTGTTACTGCAACAAAGCGTTTAATTTTGTTCCAGTTACAATATCACTTTGCAATGTTAGCAAAGTTTCACTTTGTCGCTGGAGTTAAGATTTTATCCTTTGTTGCAGTAACAAAGTGCAATGCTAACTTATTAAAGTTAGATTTAGCTTATATAACAAAGCAGTTATATTTTGTTGTTCTAACAACGGAACTTTGCTCATTTCAAAACTAAAACGATTTGTTACTGCAACAAAGTTTTTAATTTTGTTCTAGTTACAATATCACTTTGCAATGTTAGCAAAGTGTTACCTTGTCGCTGGAGCAGACATTTTACCCTTTGTTGCAGGTACAAAGTGCCTTGCTAATTTATTAAAGTTAGATTTAGCTTATATAACAAAGCAGTTATATTTTCTTGTTCTAACAACGTCACTTTGCACGTCACGCTGCTACAATTTTCGTTTTTTGTTCCAGTTGCAATATCACTTTGTATTTTCATCATAGCCCAACCTTGTTGCTAAAATCAAGTGATTTTATTTGATTGCACTAACAATGTAACATTGTCATTTTATTAAAATATGACTTAGTTTTTATAAAAAAGCAGTATATTGCATTAAAGTTAGACTTTGTTGCTTCGAACTTACTAAGGTAGGTACAGTCGACGTCAAATCAATTGGAAATCAATCTTTTTAACAAGATATAAATTTACGACCAACTTATATCTTGTTAAAAAGATTGATTTCCAAAGCACTACTTAGATACCTACTACATTATTACTTTTTTAAACTATAGGTATATCGCGGTTTTTAGGGTTCCGTAGCCAAAATGGCAAAAACGGAACCCTTATAGATTCGTCATATCCGTCTGTCCGTCTGTCAGAGCCGATTTACTCGGAAACTATTAATGCTACAGTAACGAAATTTGGTAAGGATATGTGTTGTATGAACCGCTACAGGATTATGATACTAAATTGTAAAAAAAAAACCATTGGGGTGGGGGCCCTCCATATGCATAAATGATATGAAGGTTTATAAATCTCATTTTTATTTAAGTAAATCGTTTTCGAGATATCAGCTCTCAAAGTCTAAAAATGTGTCCCCCCACCTCTATTTTTTAAACTACGCGATATAACATTCTAAAAAAATATATGTTATGCACATTAATAAACTCTATCAACGATTTTTGGTTTGATAAAATTATCTCCAATAGTTTTTGAGGTAGGTTGATTTAACTGTATTTTTAATAATAAATTGATAATGGTTCGGAACCCTTTGCGCGCGAGTCCGACTCCCACTTGGCCGGTTTTTAGACATTGTGACTAATACTAATATATGGGTAGTTTACTCGTGAACATGCCAGTTGCAACACTGCCGAAATATCGGGAGCTCAAACAAAATATAAACCGTGGTAAGAACTAATACTAATATACGGGTATATTAGTATTAGTTACAATACTACATTATTACCCGCCCCGATACCTATCTAAATATTTAATTTCATAACCGAATATTGCAAACTCGAATAACCGGTTATTACATTACGGTTATTTTCGGTTAGGTATTAAAATGTTATTATGACCACAAAATCCTGCCATTTTGGGATGTGACGCTTGGGAAGTATCCCTAAAATGTATGTATGAAACATTTTGATTGAACATTGTACTTATATACCTCGTTTCGATTTAAAACACTGCTTTCCGTCGTGTTTTAATTTATCGCCACTCGTTTCGAATTTCCTTTTTTTCGCACTTGTAACGTAATATAAGTACTCATTTTCATCATAAAAACATATTAATTACTGTTAAAAAATAGTATGGGAATACGGAGGCACGAACTACCTATCAGAACGGGATAGTCTTATGTATCATTCAGTAGGAGTAGCATATTAGCAGCGAAAGCACTATTATTGTTTGTCCTTGTCACAGTCAAATTTTTTTATACTTTTCTGTAAATTTTATGGGTGTGTGTGTCTGTGTGGGTTTTTATGGTGGGCTACAAATCTATAGTTGGTCAAGTAAATCTTGACAGTAGAAAAAGGCGGCAAATTAAAAAAAAATAGCGAAGGGATATCGTCCCATAAAAAAATTGGTGCCTTTGTCTACTGACAAGATTAGCTTGACCAACTATATTCATTCAAGCAATCATATTATTATGGCATTGCGTAATTTCTG
This sequence comes from Thaumatotibia leucotreta, assembly GCA_025490895.1. Lineage (NCBI taxonomy): Eukaryota > Metazoa > Arthropoda > Insecta > Lepidoptera > Tortricidae > Thaumatotibia > Thaumatotibia leucotreta. The sequence continues at coordinate 94,662 of JALPQI010001862.1, forward strand.
TTCCTTAATTAGGCGTACGCGCAGTAGACCACTTCTTCTATATGACTGTCCTGTTTTAGCGGATGGGTACTTATGTAAAAAAAAACGTGCTACATCATCTGTTAACTCTGCCATTTCATTTTATGTTGAATAAAAAACCGGCCAAGTGCGAGTCGGACTCGCGCGCGAAGGGTTCCGTACCATTATCGTATAAAAAATACAGTTAAATCAACCTGCCTCAAAAACTATAGGAGATAATTTAATCAAACTAAAAATCGTTGATAGAGTTTATTAATGTGCATAACATATATTTTTTTTAGAATTTTATATTGCGTAGTTTAAAAAATAGAGGGGGGGGGGACACATTTTTCAGAATTTGAGAGCTGATATCTCGAAAACGATTTGCTTAAATAAAAATGAGATTAATAAACCTTGATATAATTTTCAAAGACCTTTCTTTTAATACCCCACACGCTTATATACAACTAAATTTTTTTTTCTATCCCTCAGTTACATGTATGGAGGGCCCCCACCCCAATGGTTTTTTTTACAATTTAGTATCATAATCTTGTAGCGGTTTATACAACACATATCCTTACCAAATTTCGTTACTGTAGCATTTATAGTTTCCGAGTAAATCGGCTGTGACAGACGGACAGACGGACAGACGGACATGACGAATCTATAAGGGTTCCGTTTTTGCCATTTTGGCTACGGAACCCTAAAAATGTTCTATGTCTATGTAGGGGAAATACGTCCAAAATGACACATACGTACAAAACGACACATGCGGGTTATTTTGAATTTGGCGCACTTTAAAACGATACTGACAGTGACACTATGCAGCTATAACGGTTTTCTATGGTCTGGCAACTTTTGGACGCATCTACTTAATTAGTGCCTTTGGCATGACGGAAAATAAGTATTCACGCGTTGTGACTTTTTTCTTGCCTATAAAGTTTTTAATCAAATGTTATCTTTTTGGTGTGTTTTTTGTACCCTTTGATGTACCATTTTTTTCATGCCGCAATCATTTATCTTTAGATTGCACAACTTACTGTTAGAAAAATTAATAATGCATTTGCGATATTTTTACGCGAGTGTACAAAGTCAAAGTCGTCACAATTTTAATTTGTCGATTCGACAACCTACAGAAAGTAACTTTGCAAAAATGACAACTCTTGGGCACGCGCGGGTGCGGGGTTCGGGGTACGAGGTAGTTGGCAGTTCGTTGTTGTCTTGTCTTCAAATACGAACGGTCAGCGGTAGTGAGTGGGCGGGTGATTCGTGTACCTAGTGCAAAATGGAACTACATTTATTTCTTGAGACACCCGGGCTACTACATTTGTCGCAGCGTATGTTGGGTAAGTGTTTATTTATTCTTATGAATGTTTAACAAATATGAAAGTGAGTTTTTAAGCTTATTTGTTTCTCTTTTATTCACGCCTTAAAACAAATCAAGCTATAACTGGTATATGTATATAGAGGTCCGACACAAAGTGTGAAAATACGAGGCGTGTTAAAAATAAAACTAGACTGCACAGCGCTATTGTTTTGAACTTATAAAGATGTGAATCTGAACTTAAATAGGTACATTCATATCAAGACTACAAACGGTGGGTTTTAAACACTTTGCGTAGCACTTAAAGCATAGGCATTTTGTCGAATCAGCAAAACTATTGTCATATCGACAGACGTACCTATTTACCTACTGAATGTTGTTTCTGTAGCAATGTATAACATAATTTCTTTTAAACCCAGTGTAATCATGTTGTCATATCCGTGACGACCGGTCTGGACTAAAAGTGAGTGTTTTTAGTGAGTGAGTAGGTACCTAGTGAGTTAGTGTCACTGCATGTGAAGCCGTTGTTCTAGGGTTCGAACCCCGGTAAAGGCATTTATTTGTGATGAAAACAGATACTTGTCCGAGTCATGTCATGGGTATTTTCTATGTATGTATACTTAATCTTGTTTTCAGAGGAGGGAGTGACACTTGATATTTTGCTGCAAGCAAATGATGGTGAGTTGTCTCAACTGACAACAAAAGTTGCAGATAAAATAAGACTGAGATCTTCATTAGAGAACATTAGACAAAAAGTTAGTTAAAATGATTTAGTAGTTAAATAGTAGTAGGTATTATTATTATTGATGCTTTTCCGTAGCACCTATAGTTTTGTAGTTTAGTTGTTAGTCTGATAGGGCATTTCGATAGAAGATTAAACCTGTTAGATCACCATTGGCCGCTTTCGTAGGTATTCCGTTCAACTCAGTGCACGAGGTGACCCGAACGTTTTTGTTAATTAGGTACCTACTTTACAACTTTAACGTAACCTTAAAACATAAATTAAAACTGTGTAAACTTTGTAATAAATAAATAAGATTTTACGTGCTTAAGTATTATTATGACAAACAAGCACTTCAAAATCATATATTCTTATTCAATATCATTCAAACTGTTTTTTTTTTTTAGATTTACTTGAAGTTGAAGAAAAGTTGGACTCTGGAACCTTGAAATCTTGTAGAAGAATATTGGATTGCTACAGCTAATTACAGACTAAAGAAAAACTATTCGGAGTCTTCAAGATATTTTTAATGAATATCCGGCACTAAAACTACCTGCTGGATACAATTTGTTTTTAAAAGACTTTGAAATTTTGAACAAAGATAAATCAGATGCATTGTATATGAACATTACACTTCTTCAAAAGAAAATATTTGAGCTCGCGAAAAAAACACTCGCAAATACTAGAGACAAGGAGTTGAAACAAGAAAAATATTTCTCAGCAGTGACTGGTAAGTATCTAACTAATACAAGTCATTTTATTCACTTTAACATAGTTAAGTAATTTTCGCTGGTCTTTTGACAAGTCTCTTATTTACGTTAGTTGGCGGCATTGACTTTTAAACAATAGTTTTGAGTAATAAAGAATATAAATTATATTATGTATACTTGTCATAAATTGTAATTCTTTCTTTTGTTACAGAAGATGCGACCAATGACACATTGAATAATGCCTGTTTGCTACTGCTGCCTTTTTTATTATCCAGTGTACCTTTAATCGGTTTAGTGGTGACTGCAGGGAAAAATCTTTCCCTGTAATTACCAGTGGTAAAAGGTGGGGAAATAATCTCAGTAGTTACAGTAAACGGTCATAAGTAATGCACATCTGTTCTTGGGAAAGAGAATCGGCTTTATAGAGCGTTGTCCCTCCTTGCCCTATTGACATTTATGCAATATTATTTGTCTCTTTCCCAAAAACCGATGTGCATTACTTATGGCCGTTTACTGTACCACTGGTTAAAACTTGGTGGTAACTAGTGGGAATAACCCCCTTTCGTCGCGTCAAAGCAATTTTGCTCAATTAAACATCAGATTAATTAAACTGCAAACCGACTCAATTCGCTTTCGCTATTAATAAACTTTTTTTAGAAAGATTTTCCTGTGAGTTCTATTATAACATGTTCTATTAGTGATTAAATAAGAAATTACTTTGAAATAAATAGTAATGAATGTACAAGTTAACGTTTTATTTAATATTTTTGCATCATTTCCCGCCTACATCATAAACATAGAGGGCAAATTTCTTTTTAATCATCGCCAATTAATTGTTTTATATAAATAGTTTCTAGTAAAGTAACAGATTAGTTGGAATAGCTAACTAAATAGGTACTGTGTTTACTGTAAAAGTTGCTGGCATATTAAAAAGTAGCTTGCTCTCTTTATTACTTCTTAGGAAATTGCTAATAAGAAGACTACATAATATTTTAGTAGGTAATAGTTAATCCTAACAACAGTAAATTTGTCACACAATTCACGGTTTGATACCTATCAATACGAGTGTATCGAACCGTGAATTGTGCGACCAATTTACTACTACAGTCACAGATCTCCTGTTAACTTTACATTTTTGTTTTCAGGGTGACAACAATTGGGGCACTATCTATGAAAAGGGACCTTTTTGTCGATGGCGCTTACGCCGCACTGCGGCGCACGGTATTATATTTACATCGGAGCAGCGCTAATAATGGCAGAAGCGCCATCGCCAATAAGGTCTCTTTTCATAGCTAACCTCACATTTATGTTGTCAGACTGACAACATTATATGCGTGTCACACGACATATTGCTGCGGTGACACAGCTCCGCTGCCAAATAGACAACACTAATGTTGTCAGACTGACAACATTATATGCGTGTCACACTACATATTGCTACGGTGACACAGCTACGCTGCCAAATAGACAACATAATTGTTGTCAGACTGACAACATTATATGCGTATCACACGATATATTGCTACGGTGACACAGCTCAGTTGCCAAATAGACAACATTAATGTTGTCAGACTGACAACAAAATATGCGTGTCACACGACATATTGATACGGTGACACAGGTCCGCTGCCAAATAGACAACGTTAATGTTGTCAGACTGACAACATTAAATGCATGTGACACGACATATTGCTACGGTGACACAGCTCAGTTGCCAAATAGTGTTGTCAGACTGACAACATTATTATGCGTGTTACACGACATATTGCTACGGTTACACAGCTACGCTGCCAAATAAACAACATTAATGTTGTCAGACTGACAATATTATTATGCGTGTCACACGACATATTGCTACGGTTACACAGCTACGCTGCCAAATAGACAACATTAATGTTGTCAGACTGACAATTTTTCACAAAACTTGTTTTGACTATATGACAACGTTGTACACATTGCTACAGTGACACAGCTCAGCTTTTTAAATTGACAATGTTTAATATTGTCAGAGTGACAACAATATTTCACAAAACTTGTTTTGACTATATGACAACGTTGTACACATTGCTACAGTGACACAGCTCAGCTTTTTAAATTGATAATGTTTAATATTGTCAGAGTGACAACAATATTTCACAAAACTTGTTTTGACTTTATGACAACGTTTAAACATTGTTAATAGACATTGTGTTTTGAACAAGTTTAAAAGTATTTGCATAATGTTGTTATATCAACAATAAACTGGTGACAATAACAACATTGACTCAATAGCAAAGCAACAATGTGGGTTGTGTGGCGTTAAAGTTTTATTGTTAGATCGACAGTATTTTTCTCTCAGTGTATAAGTTATATACATATTTGTAATCGTTGTTTGAAGCTCTTCATTTTGATACCAAACTCGATAGGTTTCTTTAATATTATTTTTTTTTGGTCAGATAATATTGAATTTCAAGGCCGCCATATTATTTTTAACGTGACGTCACATATCCTATGTTACCCGCGACGTCACGAGGATTCTAATGATACCTTACACTATTAAAAACGGTTAAGTGGTCGCGAAGATCTGCGCGTTTAAAGAAAATATGAAACATACATAGGGGCTGAACACATATACTCTCCTTTTGGCAGTCGTGTAAAAATATAATATCCCAATCATTTCCATGTGTAACTGACAAATTTATTTCTAGGTATAGGTAGGTACATCCGTTAATGCTGCTTGGGCCGTCATCAGCCTTGCCAGACCCATCTCGCACGTAACCTAATTTGTCACTAAAATCTTCGCAGAACTATTTGCCCTATCTACCCTTCTCACGCATTAATCACTTTGAATTCTGGCCAAGTTTCGTGGCTATTAGGTTACGGGCCTATTATGAATAATACATACAACGAAGTCATTACTGGGTGTTTATTTCAAATTACTTTTGTCGAATTCTGTAAAAGTTACAGTTAGTAGGCAGATAATGATAAGTTTTATAACAATTTTGGGAAACTAATATATAAGGCCTTAACGGAAACTTTAACCAAATCAAGTAATTAATTCAAATTCAGGACAGCGAGCCCTATGAAGTGAATTTGTTTAAAGAAAGGAAGTAGGTACCTAAGATTTTTTATTAAAGAATCAGTATTATAATTTATACAAAGTGTAATCTTTAAGTATAAGGAGCCAGGTACCAGGTATAAGGAGTTTAGTAATTTATCAAATTAATTAATTAACTTAATTGGGTATTTTTTACTTGAACCCGCTTTCTAAAAGAACACTTTTTGATCAAATAATTTCCCGTGTTTTGGCTAAGCTAAAATTTGCACACTCAAACCCTCATATTACAATAATACCCCAAATTTCTACACCCGGATAAAACTGAAAATGTCTTAAAACTGCAAATTTTCTGACTTTAGGTTTACAGCATAGTAAAGATAGGACCGATAACAAACGTATAATTCCAGAAATACCTCATGCACCCGTATTCGTCTGTTTGAAATTTCAAAATCGCCGCCATTGAATTATCGTTGGCACAAAAAAAGTTGCATGGTAATTTATCGATGAAATTGATTGCAGTTTAAGCCCTTAAAAGCTCCGACACCGCTGACTAGACAACCTGTATAGCGAGTTTGGAAAAGTTAGTAGGTATATAAGTCTAGCTTTCAATGCATAATAGAACCCTGTCATGGCATTTTGCTCAGACTGTTCAACGCTTTTAACTTCGTCGATAAACGGCAATTCTTAGCTGATATCTTTACTTGAAGACTCCATTCAGAACTTTTTTCCCGTAATGAGTTTTGAAAAGGAGCTCAAGTAAAAACTGTTCTTTTGACGAATTAATTTTGAAGTTCCATTGAGTTTTGGGGCGAGCGGGTGAAATGAAGCGGGGCATTGCTTTTTGAAGGAAATAAATATGAATGCTTTATTTTTGTCTAAAAATTGTTCTCGCTGGTCCGTAGATCAAATTCTTTCTTAATAAGTCTTTTTCGTTTTTCGTTACGGTCTTCCCATGACTCATTTTTAATCTTTCGATTTTGGTCTCATTCACTTATGGAGTTAGATTACGTATAACCAATCTTAACTCTTCATCTGTATTTGATAAGTACTGAACTCAAATCGGTTTGTAATTTGAATTCAAAATCCATTGTACTAATCCTTAGCAACCACAGGCGACGGGTTAAAAGTAACGAGAATATCGAAACGTACTGATAAGAGGGGGAATTGAAGGTGGTTCGATTCCGATGCAAAAACGATAGTACTTAGATTATTACGTCATTACGCGTTATGTAGGATGATTTTCGGGGCATATAGCAGGAGGAAACAGGGTACTAGGGACGTTCATAACTTTGACCTTAAGCAACTTTTACTATGGAGACAACCAAGAAATCACGAAATAAAATCCTAATGATGAATTAATTGATCCTTAATTGATAGTCAATGTTGCTTAGCGGAACCGTCCCTAGTACTTACCCTGTTCACTGTTGCTACATGACCCTTTGTATAGTACCTATCGTAAAGACATTTGCTTCAAATAAACAGAAAACTTTGTTAAATAGTTACAATAATCATACATAATGATTAATTGTTAAGAACAAACACGGCTTTGCTGCGTGATTTTTGAATAAAACAAGGTTTAACCATTTAACCCAGTCGACTTGTTAGAAAGTAGGTATTTCGATGTTTAATGACTTAATACACTGCAATTTTGGTGTCAAATCGAACCATTAAGAAGACTAAATTATTACTACTCACTGCGCAATCGAACGAAATCACAACAAACTATTTCAATTATCACAAATTCAAAATAATTGCTTCTCAGCTCGTTCAGTTCAATAGTTCTGTTTATTGTCGAAGAAACGAATCGTTTCGTTTTCCTGTAGACTGTTTGGTTTCCTTCAATTAATGAAGCCGTTAGAGAACGTACCGAAGGCAGCTGCCGCCTTCGCTGCGCTGAACTTTTTAGGCGAGAACACATGGCAGTTAGGTCCGTCGCGCAAGGTCGACATGTTAAAATGCTTGGTATTTGATCGAGACGCATTGAGAAACATGTCATGGATAGTGGCTCAAGCAATCAAGCATGTAAGCTTCAGGGTTTATCGGTTTCAAGCGAGCAGATGTCTATAAGACGTCAAGTAGGTATGCTTAACAACAACTCGATTGAAGTTGCTCGCCTGAAAGCGTTATTTGCTTATCAAATTCAACATGGAGGCTGTTATTTTGATCACAGAAGCAGTGGAGTAATCGAAACTTAGATTAATTTTATTAAAAGTGTGTGACCAAATAGTTTAATCTGAATGGATTGAATTTGACAAGTCTGCATCTAACAAAACTTGAAGAAGATTGTTTTTTTGTCTTTGGCGGTTAATGCGTAATTAACCATTTGAAATATCATGTTGACTGCTAGTAAGTTGCTATCCTACCATAATAATATATACAATATACCTACTACAAAATATTTTCAAAATTTTCGTCAAGTCACTTGACACCGTGATAACATTATAATATCAATATTACCATAAATTTACCTCGAAGTTATGCAGCCGCCAAGTTTTATACCAACGGCAATGTGATAGTAGCGGTTTAAAACGCAAAAGTTAAAAAACATACAGTCGAATGACAACCTCCTCTTTTTTTGAAGTCGGTTAAAAAACGCAAAACGCCATGTCGTCGCGCGATGCCGTATTTGTCCGTGTGTCCCCAACCGAAGAACTTGCACACATCTTAGTCAGTGGCCTTTGACTTTGGTATATTAAAAGTTGCGCCAACAACTGCTGTTTCTTGGAAATTTTGTGCTACAGTTTTGAAAACTATGACAATAAATATTATTTTAGGTAGAAATTATTGCAAACTTTTTTAAGTGAGTATAAGTTATACAAGTACAATACTTAGTTCTTTGGAGCATGGGACTGATGTTGGTGTAATTGTTATTATCATGAGTCTATACGATCATGGTAATTCTGCGCTTAAAGTTGGCTCGTGTATTATGAAATATGTTTTATGAGAATCTAGCCATAGTAAATTGCCATTGGGACCGCGAATAAGGACAGCATTCGCGTTCGATACTTAGTTGGAGCGTGAAAACAAAGGTACTCCACTAAGGGTTGGTTCAAAACTCACGTCTATTATCAAACCACGATTTGGGGGGCTACCACGATCTACTAATGCAATTCAGTTTAGGACCTAAAATCGCAATGTGTCAGTTCCAATAGAATAACTATCAAAACCTGACATGCTGAACCTAACCCGTCGCATTTAAGACTTCATGATAGACCCCCTGATTATAGTAACGCGTAATAATTACGACAAAACCTAAAACGAGTTATTCGTTATAGGTTTATTGGTTCATAGAATAACTGTCAATAAATTAATTAATTAAAAAATTAAAAACACGACTGCCGTTTAAAAACGTTCTTAAAAGTAAAAAATAATTCCTTTTTCAGGTTTATTCTTGTGAGCGTATCTACATATAAGCGCTTGTCTTATTACTTACGAGATTTTGTTTCGATTGCAGTCGCGGAACCTTCATAATGTTTATATTTTCCGTAATGAAAGGTTCCCCGACTGCAATCGAAACAAAATCTCGTAAGTAATAAGACAAGCACTTATATGTAGATACGCTCACAAGAATAAACCTGAAAAAGGAATTATTTTTTACTTTTAAGAACGTTTTTAAACGGCAGTCGTGTTTTTAATTTTTTAATTAATTAATTTATTTAATTAATTTATTTATTTGAAATCTTTTAGTGTATTGGAAGATTCTTTAAATTTCGATAAAATTTGGAAGGCTGACCCTGCGTAGGGCCGAAGTTCGCTCCGGAGGCCCGAAGAGTTCCCATCCCAGGTATTTCGGGCGAAGCCGTAGGTAGGGCACGCCGCGCAAGGGCCGGAACGTTAGCGAAACCAATGTAAATTTATGTTAAGCGAGTCCGAACTTCCGAAGGGTGAGGTTTAGGATGGGAGGCCGAAAGCAGAGCTCGTGGAGGCCTAGACTATCACTTCGAAGGCCGAAGCCTGTCACTCGCAAGTAATTTAGAGCAAGGCTGAAGGCCGAGCTGTGCGAAAATTGAGTTACCATGCTTCTTCAACTACCCCAACATCTGAATATGCCGACATCCACGTAGGACCGAAGGCCCGACGGGTGAGACCACACGGTATAACCGTCCCCTTTAGCCTTTTGACCGCCAGACGAACGAATATGCCGAGCTCCAGACGCCACGCGTACGTAGTTGTCGGCCAGTGGCGGTCAAAGGGTCAACTGTTTTAGGCCGGATAGTTCGCTACAAACTCTAAAAAGCTGAGCTTCATGTTGAGTCAACGGCCGAAAGCCGAGCCGCCAGAGCCCAGCGTTACCACGCTGGGCGGTGAAATAGGGTAACATAAAAAATAACCAAAGTATTGAAGTACGTAGTATTGACAAGCTGCGAAGACCGTAGTAGGCTCTGCTCCGCGTAGGGCTGAAGGTCCAAATCGTATCTAAGAGGGGCAGTGGTTCGCGAAGCCGAAAGCCGAGCTACCAGAGCCCAGACATCGGCCCGGACCAGTGGAGGAAGAGGCCCGAACTTTCACTAAGAGTGCCATAGCATTACACTTGTAAGAAATTTAAAGCAAGGCCGAAGACGGAGCTATGGAAAAAATAAGCTACCAAGCTTTTTCAACTACGGCACTATCGGGGTGCTCTCGGCGCGATCCCGAGGACTGGAGGCTCGACGGGCGAGTCCACGCGGTACAATCGTCCTTCTTAACTATCTTAACAATCGAAGCCAGAGATTAGCGCTATCAGGGCACGTAATGAAATAGTGAAACATAAAAAAGAGCCGCAGGCCCGACGATCGTTTCCACAATTTGCGAAAGTTGTAGACCGCACTCCGCGTAGGACTGATAGCCCGAAATGTCCTCCAGAGGGGCGCCGGCTTGCGAGGCCGAAGACCGAACTACCAGAGAGAGTCCAGCGCTCCTTCGCTATACAATGTAAAAGTGTAGCTTTAAAACGAATCTCAGGGCCGCAGACTCGACAATTCGTTTCGAGAAAATGCGAAGACTGAACGTCTGCAAATGGCTGAAGGGCCGTAGGCGAAAAAGGGCCTAAATACAATTTATTTTTTAACATATTTCAAGTTTTAATTTTGATGCAATTTTGTTTGGCCACAATTGCTGTTGTTATTGTATTGTTAGGTACATTGGCCTGATATTCAAATCATATCTAGAAATCCTCGATATTACTTAGGTACGTTACGTACATGGCATTAGCACATGATTAGTGCGACAGTATATCGCTGCAAAATAGACTATCCCTCTTTTATTCATATAGTTGGTAAAAGATGGAAAATCTATCTCGCGGCGACAAACTGACGTACCTACCAATGATGTACTAAGCATACATATGTGGTTAAATATCTCGTATCTCGCAAACTATTTACGTAGGTAAATGTTATTTCCATTCTTATTAAATATTGTGTTATAGCTATTTTCCGCAACTCGACATCTAACGTGCATATTTTGCGTGGTCCCAACGCTGGCCCAATACTTGTTGGGAGCTCACAAACAGGTTACCTCACGATGTTTTCCTTCACCGTAAAGCACTTGTGATGATATCAAATGATGATGTACATACATAAGTTTTTCGAAAAACTCATCGGCACAAGCTGGGGATTGAACCCAGAACCGCTGCGTAGCAGCCGTGCGTTTTACCACTCGACCACAAACACTTATATAATGTAGGTAAGTATCTGTTTCATACACACTAAGCCCCGTGTCAGCGGTGACAGTTCTGTCACGGCTTAGAATTCAAAGAAAAATTTCAATACCGCGATGTAGAACATTTCGAGTTTTCTCTTCATACATATTATTAAACATATAACTTGTATCTGTATTTACAATCTGCATGTAAAATGCTTGAATTTGATACCCAAATCATAGCGTTTGGATCACATATTATTCTATGCGATTTGATTGCATTTTAATGAATCTCGCTCTTCTTGAATAAGTTACACACATATAAGTTATATACATATTTGTAATCGTTGTTTGAAGCTCTTCATTTTGATACCAAACTCGATAGGTTTCTTTAATATTATTTTTTTTTTGGTCAGATAATATTGAATTTCAAGGCCGCCATATTATTTTTAACGTGACGTCACATATCCTATGTTACCCGCGACGTCACGAGGATTCTAATGATACCTTACACTATTAAAAACGGTTAAGTGGTCGCGAAGATCTGCGCGTTTAAAGAAAATATGAAACATACATAGGGGCTGAACACATATACTCTCCTTTTGGCAGTCGTGTAAAAACTGACAAGCCGAACCTAAACTGATCATGGTAGCCCCTCAGAAGGATATTTGAAAGTACTGGGTGCTTCTGCTTAGACAAGTTGCCAATCGTTAACGCTTAATCGTCAATCGTAAACGAAAGGCAGCTAACTGTCTTTGTCGCAATAATATGAAAGAGTGACAGGGAGGGAAACTATGATACGCTACTAAGCGTTAACGATTTGCAACTTGACTAAGCATCCTGTTGACACAACATTTACCAAGAAAAGAGTTGTTTGTAGAATTAGTGAGTGATTAATTAATCTATTATCTGTAAGTCTCTAGACTTAAACTATGAATGTATGAATATAATTATGAATTTATCTTAAATTGTACATATACTGTTGTGACAACAGTAGGTACCTACTTTAAAATTTACTTCTAATCGCGGTTTGATAATAATATTATTCGACGTATTGTTTATCAATTTGGTATTAAATAAAAGTGTTTTATGAAACTTGCGACATATACCTACGTACAGTCGTACGTATAGAGAGATTACTCTTTAAGGTAAGTAACTCCAAAGGAATATAAATGACTACTCGTAGCACAAGTCTGTAAGGATAATGCAGGTCATACATCAATGTTTAAAAAGCAATCGGAAACCCGTTTCTGTAACAAATGAGTATCGCTAGGTGATTTGTCTTTGAAATAACTTTGTAAAGATAAAGTGTTATTTCAGGGTACTTGTTGTTACAGAATCGAATTCTTAAGGAAGCTGGCTGGCGCTCTATCACACTCGCACTAATCTGTTGGAGTGAGCGTGACATACTATTTTACGTATCGAGTTAACGCTAATATAAACGATACATGTAACTCATGGTACGGCTACAGCCAAGTATTGCTCATACCGCAGGCTTATGTGAAGCTCAAGCAATACAGCATTTGTCTTCAAAGACTCAATGAACGAAATTCTTCAAATTATTGAAATGAGTGAAACGGTTTATATTATTTATGAGATTATTCATTGTTTGTCTTATTTACAAGATGCTCGTCCGCAAATTTGACGATCCACATTCATAACCGTCCACATGTGCATTTGAGCTAAAATATTATAAATAAATAATAAATATTTTTGGACATCTTTACACAAATCGACCTAGTCCCACGGTAAGCTCAATTAAGGCTTGTGATGTGGGTACCAGGCGACGATATACATATAATGGATAGATACATATAGATACTTAAATACATAGACAGCCGTGACCAAGGAACAAATATTTGTGATAAATACATAGGTACACAAATAATGCCCTCGCCGGGATTCGAACCCGGAACCTCCAGCTTCGTAGGCAGGGTCACTACCAACTAGGCTACGGAGGCTGACATTATGTTCTATTATTATATGATGATGATGTGATGGCAATAAGAATACATTTGTCACCATCCCAACTTTGCCCGTGGGTGTCGTAAGAATCGATTAAGGAATTGAAGTGTTATATGTATGTCGGTAATTACATTGATTGAAGATTGATGATGGGCAGTAGCGTTATCAAACTGGACATACTACTGCTGCGATCTCCAACCCGCTTGCCCAGCGTGTCAAGTACGGCACTTACCTGTCTCCTAAATTAATGCGTCCATTCGCATAGTTATTATATTAAGAGCAGCAATGGGTTGACATAATTTAAGATAGGCTGTCTTCTCATCATCATCATCATCATCAGCCTATCGCAGTCCACTGCTGGACATAGGCCTCCCCAATTTCACGCCACCGTTCTCGATCTTCGGCTGCTCGCACCCAGCTCCTGCCAGCCATCCCGCGCAAATCGTCGCTCCACCTTGTCTTCTCATGTGATCCTATAATAATAACTTGAAATACAGAAATAGACCATTTCATTTTTCCAGATCAACATATTTATTTTTATTTAAATATAATATTTATTTTTAAATATAATTTTTTTTTAGGGTGTTTTCAAATTAGTCACGGACACCTTAGAGTATGCATGTGTTCATGATAAAGAATCATTTTACTTATGGGACTTACATCGAAAAATCTAAAAAATAAAATCACTTTCTATGAAATGTTCTCCCCCGATGAAACCACTTTGTATGAAAAGGCGATTTTTTTTTAAGATTTCGATAGGACAGTTGTCCATTATCATGAACACATGCATACCTTAAGGTATCCGTGTCTAATTTCAAAACACTTTATGTATTTGTATTTAAGTAAAATTGTTCCGAACTTCTCGCTTATTCCTAGTGGAAACGGTTCGTTAAAACTTAAATAGATATTTTCACAAGATCTGTTTTAGACAGGAGTATTTTCGCGAAGTATTTTGCGACTCCCAGTAGAAACTTGAACAACAGTTACCAAGTTTGGTTTGCTTGCGTTTTATACTGAGTTCACAGATTACCTCCAAAAGATTAAATTCGTTATTTTTGCTGTACCTACTATTAACTAACTAACTAACTAAGTTGGCTCAGGGACCCAAAGAGGGTCTTGGCCTCCGATACGACAGCACGCCATCCGTCTCGATCCTGCGCAACTTCTTGCCAGTTATTGACTTAAAGATGTCGCATATCTGCCTCCATTGTGTCCTCCCAGCGGTACCTAGGTCGCCCGACCGGGCGGCAGCCAGTCGGTCGGCCCACGTATGCTCTCTTGGCTATAATATTGACTATAAAAAAATACCAAATCTTTTCGCGTGACATTAGCTTAAAATTTCAGTCGTTACATTGACTTTGTTACCGTGAAAGCGGTTTATAATGGTATACAAAATACAAACTAATACATTTACTAATACTATGAACATTATTACGTGTGCAATAGAGTTATATTATACACATCAAATTTTAGACAAACTTGAAAGCTCAACCATTGTTGATCTTTTTCAGAATCGGCCTTCATTATTCTAACTTACAAAGCTGTAGGTATGGAAAAAACTAGTATCTATCCACCAGAATCTATCGCAGAATCCGAGTAGGTACGAGTGAAACTCAACCGAGTAAGTATAAGAACTCTGCTAAATTTATAACATATGTACGTTGTATTTAACTAGCTTAAAAACTTTTGAGCCTTTTGAAGAAGCTCCCAGTACAAATAAGAAAATCACACTTATGACGATGTCATACATTTTTGAAAAGGTATTTTTTTTACAATAACATTTTATTTCATTTATTTTATATTATTTCATATTCCCTTAAACTAACACTACAATACTACACATGCTAAAATTACAGAAGTGTATTTCATAAATATTAGATGTCATATACCAAAGAAAAACGACCAAGATCACCTATGTCCGAAGTGGGGATCGAACCCACGTACTCAGCTTTCGCGGTTGATGCCTGTACCCCTCGGCCACTCGGTCTTAGCAACCACCGGTCAAATTTCTCGGGTATATGCAATCCCTTACAAGGCTAGGCGCCTTTGACACGTCTTTGGCTTTTTGAAAGTACAAATCAAAATATTTAGTTAATAAATAATTTGATTTGTACTTTCGCAATATGTCGAGAAGTGTATTTTATTAAAAAAAGGTATTATACTGCCTCTTGTAGATGTTATCTATGACTTTGAAGTTAATCCGGAAACTGTTTATTCTGAGTTTGTATTTAGCACCTCGGAGAATGCTGGAGAAGAAAAGTATTATTACGGTTTGCTATTTGCTGACCAGCTAGATCTTCTTTCGAGACGTCTGTTCAGTTTAGCTCGTGTTTAAACTTAGTCAAATTAGAATAATTGTGTGTGAGTTTAGTGAAACGTCTCACTTTGTCGTTTGCCATAAAGCCGCTTTGTCAGTTTATTCATATGAAGACTTAGATAAATAACAGACTAATATATTATATACTCAAATTGTTTTTTTAATTATAATTTTTTTAGTTGTATTTGTAAGCAGTCACACTGCTATGTCTATAATAGGTACCGTAAACTGGGGTTACATTGATCAATTTTAAAGTTTAAACTTCAATAACTTCTAAAATTAGGCGTAAAAAAATCTAAAAATAAAATAGTAAAATCAACTTTTTGTTATCTTTCTCGGTAAAAAAATTTGAAACGATACTTTAAAAATGTATGAAGATAGAAAAATAAAACGTTGTGATCAAAATTCAAAGTTAAACTGACTTTGGGGTTACTTTGATACCTTATGTTTTTTTTAGGGTAATTGAATGTAAACCCTTACAGGAGTAATTTCTCCTAAGAAAGTAATTAAATCCGTTCGCAGTATCAAAAGTTACAACAATTTACGTCGTTTTGGGGTTATTTTGATCAAATATTTGTGATCAAAGTAACCCCGAAATATAATAAAAAAACTTCAGTATTCAACTTTATTAAAAACAAAAATCAAACATCGAAGAGAGAACAATCTTCTTATAAAATAAACAGTCAAATGGATAGACATACCATAACCAACTATACGTAAGATTCTGATCAATGTGACCCCATGTAGGTGATCAAAGACACCCTATTGAATAAAAACAATTGTTATAAGTACTTAGTTTGAATTGAAGACCCCAAAAACGTTATATTTGTATACCTAAACATACTTGTGACAAGTTAATTGTAATTAAGAACCGTTTGTGGCCACCTAATCTTATGACCACATTTATTCCCTCCCTCACACGGTAAGCGTACTGACCGCTAGAAGGAGGGAAATGTAACCTGCCTGGGTTTGGGAGTGTAAAAGTGCAATGCTCGTCATACATACCTTCTAGTCCCAGAGTAAGATCTTTATCCTCGCTCTCTCGGCTCCTTCTACTTGCGAGTCCGAGGAGCCTCACATCTGCTTCGCTTAGTTTCTGATGATCACGTATCAGCCATCTGTGGGTAAATTAGCTCTATGAACATGGTATTCTCTACATTCACCTCTACACATCTCTATATGTGTATTCTACCCAAGAGACCCATCTTACCCGGCCAGATGAAGGACACTTTACACTTACGAGGCGAGGTAAACTGCCGCACCATCGACACACCTCTCTCAAGCCGAGGAATACTGCCTCTCATATCGGCAATCCTCTCGTAAGTCGAGGTATCCTGCCGCACCATCGGCACACCTCTCGCCTCTCATATCGGCACACCTTCTTGTAAGTCGAGGTATCCTGCCGCACCTTCGGCACACCTCTCGCCACGCGGCCGTCGCCGCTGGCCTAAACTGTTCGTAGCCCTGTCCGTAACCTTCTAGCCCATGAGAAGTACCTGGCGACCACGCATACTGCGGTCGCCACACCCCTCATACGACAGTAAAAGTATACTAACCTGATCGCATGGCTTCTGGCCCGCAAGAAGTACCTGGCGTCCACGCATACTGTGATCGCCACACTTCTAATACGATCACTTGGCTCCGGAGTACGCGACGCTCGCTGCGCCGCCTCCGCTCGTAATGTAGTACCTTGTCTGCCTTACCTAAGATGGTCTCAAAGAGCGTCCACGGCAAGGACCGTGGCACGCCTATCTCTTACAAACTTACAACATTCTATACTGTGATACTTAATAAGTTGACTCGACTGAAAGAGTTGGATGTAGGAATACTTTACCACTATTTTGAGCTCTCACCAAGTAAATAAAATACTTAGCTTTAGATGACTCCGGAATCGCCAGGAGTCGTCTTTTTCTCACTCACAAACACTTTCTCAGTACTCGCGTGTTTTACCAACTTCGTTACAATAAGTACATTCAAAGTCTGCCACGTCGCCTCACCACAGATACTCACACTTTAGTCAGAGGACACTCCTCAGTGTTGCCGCAAGGAAATAATATTCGTTCAGAAATTCGCGTCGTTCGCGACACTCCCCACAACAGGAAGCAACACGGCGACCAAGTTGCTGGTCCATTCCTTGATCTTCTCAAGGGCCCTCATAGCTGCCGCTCTCTTGGGTCTTGACTCGTCGTGTTCTTCTGTTGGTGTGACCTCTTCTATGTGGTGTGGCTCATGATCACCGTACTCGTAGGGTTCGAGGTCGTCGACCTCGATTAGGTCAGGTTCGGACATAGACTTAGGCTTGGCTGGCTTAGGCTCGTTTACGTTACAATTCTTAGGCTCTAATCGAGGAGAGGAAGTCTTTTCCTCTGAAATGAAAATCTGAGGCGGTAATTCTTTTTCTGTCTCATTCCTCTGCGTTACCTTGGTCAATCTTTGGTCAGAAGGAGCTTCGATAGCGTTGCGGGGTTCTCCCGATGCGTTATTTTCTGCTGAACATGGAAGATCAAAAATCTGTGGATGTTCTTCTTTATCCTCTCGATGTTTTGATGTTTGTTTACACTGCTCTTCTCCATCTTCGATCTCTAGCGGGTAGAGATGCGCGATAGATCTTGTATACATTGTATTTCCTACACGTACTGTGGCGACCCTACATAAGCCGTCGGCGCCTTCCCTTAAGGATACTATTTTCCCAACATTCCAATTAATCCTATTTTTAGTGTCACCTTTGATCTGTACTACTTGTCCTATTTTTGGTGTTAACTTTGATGTCACTCGAGGTTCATGAGGATGGTGGGAGTATCTTTCTCTCAAATTTAGGAGATACCTGTTCTCAAACATCTCTTTGAATTCTCGCAGAATCACAACAGATTTTTTCCAACCTTTAATTAATTTATCCTTAGTCACCGTCCCTTGTGATGTACTAGGATCTTTATCTGAAGTTTCTATAACGATGCATTTGCCCATAGAAAGAAAATCTGAAGGTTTTAATACGTGCTCGGGTTCTGTATCGACATAAGTTAGAGG
This sequence comes from Thaumatotibia leucotreta, assembly GCA_025490895.1. Classification (NCBI taxonomy): domain Eukaryota; kingdom Metazoa; phylum Arthropoda; class Insecta; order Lepidoptera; family Tortricidae; genus Thaumatotibia; species Thaumatotibia leucotreta. The sequence continues at coordinate 113,373 of JALPQI010001862.1, forward strand.
TCTGGTGTTAAGAACTGCTTCTATTTCTTTAACCACTGTTACCAGCTGACTGTCATTCAGTAAATGTTTCTGTAAAGTCTTCTTCATACAGTTCTTAACCAAGCCTACCAGTCGCTCATAGAATCCTCCATGCCACGGTGCTAGTTGTGGTATAAATTTCCATTTTATCTCTTTGTCTACACAGTAAGGGTCTCGAAGAATCTCTGCGAGTAACTTGTAATGAGCCGCATTATCAGATGTTATCAAGGTAGGTATACCTCTCGTTGAAATCATTCTTCGTAAGGCTAATAAACCTTCCTCCGCTGTTAGGTCTTTTACTATTTCTAGATGAATGGCTCTTACTGCTAAACATGTATAGAGACTAATCCATCTCTTACAGTTGCCATTTCCGTTGTTTACTAGAAGTGGTCCCAGATAGTCTGTACCAACGTAAGTAAAAGGAGAACTATAATTCACCCTTTCTTTCGGTAGAGCGGGAGTCTCCGGAAGTCTATATGGTCCTCCGTCATGTTTCATACATTCTGGACATTTCTTCAAAATCCTTTGGACTTGACTTCTTCCTTGTGGAATCCAGTATGTTTCTCTAATTTTGTCTAGAGTGTGACTTGCACCAACATGATAATTTTCTCGATGGGTCTTCATTATAATCTCTTTAGTGAAATCCGAGTTCTTTGGTATGAGTATAGGGTATCGTTTATCGAACGACCAGTCTGCATATTTCATACGACCTTTACATCTCAGTAACTCATCTATGTCTTTAAATATGCCTAAATTCCGACTTAAACTTGTTGCTTTTCCTTCTACTTCCAGAGGAAAATATTTAGTTTGAATTCCTTTTAATTTTAAAAGTTTGTCGTCTAATAACTGATTATTCTCTTGAATCTCTTCTACCGTAATATCTTCGTCCATTTCCATTGGATTAGCATTGGATATAATTGGATCATCTATTTCCATCAGTTCTTTGTCTTCTTGGATCCCAAGACCCTCCCCAGTCAAGAGAGAACTGGTTGGTCTACCGCTAGATGTTGTTGGCCACTTCTTCGGATCTTCTATTATGAAGTGTGGACCAATCAGCCACTTCTCCCTGTCCTCTCTCGAACAAGCGGGTCTCGTGCCGACATCTGCTGGATTTAACTCTGATGGAAGATACCTTATCTCCAGATCCTTATTTGTTTTAATCTCCTCTATCCGCCTGGCAACGAACGGTGGTAGAAGCTTGTTAGATTTGCACCATTCTATGACAATCTGACTATCAGTCCATAAAAACTGTCTGGTAATTTTTAGTTGGAGGAACTTAAGAACAAACTTTACTAGTCTACAGCCAATAAACACTCCTAAAAGTTCAAGACGGGGTATCTTGAGACTCTCTTGATCATTAATCGGTATAAGACGGGATTTGCCAATAATGAAGCTTTTCTCCGAACCGCAAACTAAAAACACTGATGCTGCGTAAGCCTGTAGTGAAGCGTCAGTGAAACAGTGTAGCTGGTAACCCTTTTCCTCCGGCTTCTTCATATAGCATCTGTTCACTGCCACCTCTCTAATGGCTTCCAGATTTCGTCGGATAATGCTCCACTCTTCCTTTAATTCGTCTGACAAAGGTGAGTCCCACGACACTCCAGCCTTCCAAAGGTTTTGTAGAAAAAGTTTAGATGCTAATGTATGAGGTACAGCATATCCACATGGGTCATATATGGATGAAATTGTAGACAATATTCCTCTCTTGGTGACAGCTTCTTCTTGAAAGTTAGGTTTAAGCTGAAGAGAATCTTTCTTAATATCCCATTCTAGACCAAGTACTTTTACTTTCTTTTCTTTACATATATCAGGAACTCTTTCCATAAATTCTTCTGAATTGGAACTCCAATCCCTGAGTGACATCGAGATATCTTGAAAAGATCTCTTGATATTTCTGTATAGCTCCATCGCTTCATCCGTAGTGTCTGCACCAGAAACGAAGTTGTCCACGTATATATCATTCGCTTTCAGTCTAACTTGCTGATCTTCTGAATTACTCAGGTGATGTCTGATGGTCGCATTAAGTAAAAACGGAGATGAAATTACTCCGAAAGGAACTCTACAGAATCTTAGGTACAGGAGATTCTCTCTAGACACTGGTTTGGCGATATCTTTCAGCCACAGGAATCTAGTCACATCACGATCCTTCTCGTGTAGCGTGACATATGGAGGGGGAGTGACATATGAAAACACTATGATAAGTTTAAACCATTGTATTACTCAGTCTAATCCCTCATTCTAATGAACCGTACTCTTATATACATAATTTGTACGTGTTGCAAGAGGCAATCCTTTATCGTCATGGAGAGGTGTTTAATCTACATTTAATCTCTACTACGTTGTCTACGTGACGAACGTGTAGGATTGTGCTAGCCTATCACACAGACTCGAAAAAATAAATAACAATTAATCTCTCCCACCACTTTTACAATAATCAACAACCAAAGTTGATCAAACGCGAATACACGAGTTCCTAAATAACATCTAAATTAATGATTTAAATATCTATTCTTACCTGTTACCTAACACATCACAAAATATAATTATACAGTACAACAACAAAAAAAATACCTAAACATATCCACGTTGGAGCGATCTCGTCCTTGCTGAACTACGGCGGGACTGAGTGAGTAGAGTACTCGATGACGGCATGATGCTTGCTATATCCAGACACCATAGTTGACGGCGGCCAATGCGACGCCGGTGCCGGAGGGAAGCCAGTCGGTCCATTTCGAGCTGACACAATTAGAAGCAGCGTTCGTCGATCCAAATCCCTGTTCCTCGACGCCATATTAAGGCTTCTGCAGATGAAGATGGGTGGCGTCCGGGCGGCCGTTCTCGTTCTTGGTGTAGATTTCACGTACTTGCGTCGTTTTAATTGCTCAAAAAAAATGTTCTTAACTTGTCACTCCGCAACACTTATCCTGTCACTCCCCAACCCTGTCCTGTCCTGTCACAGTCGCCATGAAATAGGCACAGTGTCAAGGAGGGGGAGTGACACATGAAAACACTATGATAAGTTTAAACCATTGTATTACTCAGTAAGATCTCCTTATTCTAATGAACCGTACTCTTATATACATAATTTGTACGTGTTGTAAGAGGCAATCCTTTATCGTCATGGAGAGGTGTTTAATCTACATTTAATCTCTACTACGTTGTCTACGTGACGAACGTGTAGGATTGTGCTAGCCTATCACAAGCGCCATCTGTAAAAACGCCTTTTCGATGTCAGAAGTCAATCCTATCAGATGTGTTCTAAATTTGATGAGCAGTCCAGTGAGGTCTTCAAGCATAAGCGGTCCTGTGTACAAACATTCGTTCAAACTCTTGGTCTCCTTACTACTCTTAGAACTAGCGTCGTACACAATCCTCATAGGTTTACCTCGTTGACGTACTCCATGAAAAGGTAAATAATGGATGACGTTATCACTTAACGTTCCTGAAGTGGGAGCAACTTCTATTATACCTTTATCTAATTGTTGTTTAAACGTATTGTTGTATGAAAGCAACATTTCTTGATCCATACCCTTCAATAAACTTGATAAACGTCCGAAAGCCATTCCGAAGTTATTAGGTAAATCAGGTGGATAAACTATCCATGGCCAACTGACCGTGTAACGGTTATTTAATTTTTCGGTCGTGTCGTTGAAATACTTAATTGCCTCCTCCTCTCTTGTAGCTTTCGGTGAGTCATTAATGCCTATGCATTCTAATTCCCAGAGACTCTTTATGTCCCCATTACACAAAGGTAGATCTGGTTGATGAAGCTTCGTCTCAAGGATAGTCTGAGCGTAAGTAACTACGTATGATTCATCTGTAAGCTGTGGCTTTGATCTGCCACTGATTATCCATCCAAGAGCTGAATCCACAAGAAATAAGTTACTATCTAATTGTATTTTCTCATCATAAATTATGTTGAAATAGTACTCATTTCCTATTAGAATCTGCACATGATTGCCCAATGAACCATCGTCCGCTAGTATGTATGACTCTGGTAAGTCTTTTACCTTAACGCTGGGTATATATCCTCTTGAAATAAATTCTACACAGTTAGCTCGTATAACTATTTCCTTTCTTGTTCTAGACTGTAACTGTAGAGTAACTATCGGACTGTGTATCTGTTTAGGATGATCTTCTCCAAAGGTAAATATAGTTAAATGACTTTCTTCTACAATAGGAAGCTTCAATTCCTTCGCCGCTTCAAATGTGACATATGAACGCTGTGAAGCTGAATCCAGTAGAAGACGATATGTATGTTGATTACCATTGTCACCCAAAGCATTAGCACGAACTATTGCTGTCTGAAGCGTTACCATTCCACTATCTAACATCGTCATGGTTGTCTCTTCTTTACCATATCCTTCTGAAAATTTGAAGGGCATAATGCTCTGTTATGCTTTGACTTGCTTTGGCAATGAAAGCATTTCTTGTCGTCGGTACATTTATTTGCGTAGTGATCCTTTCTTAGGCATATATAACACCGCCCTGCTAGCAGCCTTTTCCTCTCATTTAGAGTAGAAACCTTTGTACAACTGTCGTTATAGTGAGCTCCTTTGCAAAATATACATGACATATTATCCTTCTTTTCTCCTGAAGGGCTTTGCTTCATTTCCTCACGAGGTTTATCTGAAGGTAAAGATTTCCTTTGGTTGTTC